>JAADYI010000014.1:0-56139 GCA_023338185.1 Lagenidium sp. CBS 127285
CAAAATGATCTGAACGATGAACTTGGCATTGATGCAATTGGCGAGGAACCGGAGGCAGACCACGAGCGCTGTGAGGCGAAAATTCATGAACTCTGGCAGACGATCAAGACTTTGAAGGTGTACGTCGAGACCTTCCGCGTCGAAATTGAAGATCTGACTGTTCAGCGTGATCAGGCGATTGCATCGGCGGAGCGTGCATGGGAAGAAAATACCAAACTCGCTGGGAATAGCAATCCCCAACAGAAGATCAAGTACCTCGAGGCCGTGAAGAGAGAAAACGCCGAGCTGCTACAGAAAGTTCGTGATTTGCAGTCGCGGCTTGCCAAACGCCAGCTCCGGGGGGACGATCCTCGGAAGAAGAAGAACTCGTTAGGTGGTTCCGAGCCCCATCGGTCGTTTTCGGATAGTGGAGATGAGTATAGTGATGACGGGTCCGAAGCGGAGCGAACGAAGCTCCTCAAGAAGATGTGGGCCCGGAACAAGAAGCTCGAGGAAGAAATCGATCGGCTTCGCAAGGAGAAACAGCGTTTGGCGATGCGCCAGCCGCGGTCAGTATCGGTCGACTCGAGGAACTCCTCATCGAAATCGTCTAGCTCGAGATGGAAGTCATGAGCTCACCTGATCGTCGTTAGAATTACATTGGTACATTATATCACTCTGCATATACGTATACATGCTCGACCTTGGGCACACGCACAAAGCATCATCCCCTTTGACTCCATGTCCCTTGTCTCTTGTTATTTGCATTCATTTTTCTGTGCTTTCACTGTGCAGGATGATTGGCGTAAAATGACAACATAGGCACATCGATTCGCTGATAAGCCCAGTGGAGGGTCTCTGTTGCTCACAGTCAAAGACGGCATGACAGGAACAGGAAGTGGGAACATCCCCGCCGAAAACGAGGAGCGACGCGCGATGAAGGTGGAGGACGAGGAGAAGCGAGACGACGGTGAGCACCAGGGCGACGTCACCGATGCTCCTCCCTCCGGCTCGGCCGTGCGGTCGGGACTAATGCAATTGAGTGCAGTCGCAGTTGCCGCTCGGCCGATGCCCGTCCCCCCCGATCAACCCCACACGGAGCCGACTGCAGGGGTGCCAGTCCCACCACCGGAGCAGGATCAAGCTCCGGAAGGAGGGGGAAGTGATGGCTACGCCGCCAGATCCCCCAATGGAACGGTGGTCTCTCCGAGGCCGCGTGGTCCCCTTTTGCCTGCTGGTTGGGAGCAAATCCGGCATGACTCGGGACTCTCGTGCTTCATCAACCCGTCGCTTCAGCTCGTGTCGTGGTCACGACCGTACATCCTCGACGAGAATGCAACAAACGCCGAACGTTTCACCGCCATCGCGAAGTCGCATATCCCGCCGCTGAGCATTTTTACCTGTGACGAAGGCGGATCGTTGCGCACCTCGAGAGGTCAAATGGTGAGGGTCAAAATCAGGCCGAGTGCAAACCACGAACGCATCTGACTCTCGTATTCATTGATAGGCAAGGTCCGACTCGAGAAAGCGGAAATTCAGCGAGGTTGTGGAAACGCATATTCCGCAATTTGCCATTCAGCGACGGGAAGATGCTGTTGTTCCACTCATTGAAGTCGATGGCACGGTACTGGACAGCCCGGAAGGAAAGACCGTCCACATTGTCTTGAGAGTAAGTACCAAGGCGATGAATCAGTGGGGAACATCGGCCAACTGACTACTCTACGTCAATAATCCAGGAGCTCGCGATGAAGGCGTGGAAAGCAGTTCCTCAGTACAATTATTCGCGAGGAGACGGTGAGTGGTGATGAAGCTGTTTGAGGTAGGAAATGAAACTCTAAAGAGTTGCACGTAGACTCGCCAAATTCGGTATCCTGCAGTGTCAAGATAGGAGACAAGGAATACCCAGTGTGCGTTAGATCGACAAAGCCATTGGCGAAAGAAGCAGCCGCGGAAGCAGTGCTTGAGGAACAGTAAGGTGAACCATTGGGGATACATCGCTGCAATATTGTGACGTGTATGGGTGCAGCCTCCCAGGTTACTGGATGGAGCTGAAGTCTACGGGCTACGTCGGGAAACAAGCTCAACCGCCCCAACTCAACCCGACGACAGCGGATAAAAAGCTGTCCTCGACTCCAGAGACATCTATGGTACGTTTTATTCGAGCACTTAAATGCTCTTCTTGTACTCAAGTCTAACCCTCTCTTGTAGTCTCCAGAAGACTTCAAGAAATTATCCATTGGAGATCCAAGAGTCCTCCAGGTTGGTCATATGTAAAAAGTAGCATGCCTTTCAGCGCGTTGACAATTATCTCACTGGTCCATTGGTAGGCATGTATGGACCTATGTGTGAAGACACCAGCGCAGGTCTTGCAGGAATACCAGAATCGAAATCGGGGCATCTCCATCAACTACAACACCATCCCTCTCGAAAAGGATGGCTTGAAGTTATTCAAGACCATTGTTAGCAGTGGAAGCACGACTGCGGAGGTATGTCGAACCTCATTGTCTGAATCAAAGTGAGGTCTGAGTGCATGGTTGTCTACAGGGCGTTGCGACAACGAAGAAGGTGGCGAAACAGCTTGGTGCCCAGTCACTCCTGAACATCCTGCACAATCAAAAGGTGAAGACGTATCATGAAGTTGCTGAATTGTACAGCAGTGCAAACAAAGGCGCGGTCCTCCCCGGTGGCAGCGACCAGACCATTGCCGCCATGAATCCACTCAAACGAGATGATACTGGTCGGTTCTCCCCCAGCAAGAAGCAACGCCGGAACTTTGGACCACGATCTCAAGGCACCATGGCAACGTTTCGCCACGACTCATCTGGTTCGAGCAATGGCGATTGGGATCGAAGCCGGGGCTACGGCACTGGGTCGCATGACTCATGGCAGCGATCAGGGCCGACAAATGCCGGTTACAACATCAAGCGGGAGCGTGGCGGTGACTACGCTGGGACGATGCCAGCGGCGAACTATGGTGGATACTATGGCGGGGCTGAAGCATGGGGCTACAATCGCCCTGCGGGGGGCTACTTTGGTTACTCATCTGGGGGCTACCAGCATCCGGTTGTTTCCCAGATGTATGGTCAGACGGAAGGTGGTCGAAGCAACGGGTATGGTCCGAATGGAGCGTATCCCTCGCAGGTACGCACGAGCGACGATGACACTTTGCTCCTTGTTGGTACTCACCGTTTGGGTCGTTTTTTTCAATAGTCGAATCCGCCTCAGTAGTCTGGGTCATATCGTGCTGTCGGAACGAGCTTTGCCATTATTTATTCCGAATCCCATCACGGCGTCCATGGTGGCTCCTCTTGAACGCTCCAATGACTCAAGTTAAAAGATTGCGTCACCTTCGTGCGACCTTGGTTTCGTCACATTGTCAACCACTTTGTTGCAAATCAGACCCTGGAAGTGTGGTGTCCAATTGTCGGTCCAAGAATTTCATTCTCGCCCGAGTGGCGACCGGCGACGAGCCGGGGGGCAGTTGCGGGCCCGCGGCCGCCGACATCAACACAGACAGCACGTGCATTGATTGATCGGCGATTGACGCGCAAGAAGCGACGGGGGGGAGGCGACGGAAAACGGCGAGGATGGAGGGCTACCTCTTGCGCTTCCACAAGCCCCGTCGCGCGGAGATGCTCTTTTGCGCCCTCGAGCACGGCGCGATCCACTTTTACGACCGCCCCGGCGGCGAAGAACTGGGGACGCTCCCGCTCACCCGGCACCGGATCCGGGTCGTCATGGACCTCGATGGTGCCTGCCCAAATCAACTGGCTGTGCACAGCCTCGAGCTGGCGCGCGATGACGACCGCCGATGCTTCGTCCCGGTCTCGACCGACGAGCGCGTCGAGATCTTTGCCGCGCCGACGGTGGATAAGATGCACGCCTGGGCCCGGGCCATCCACAACTGGCGAAGACACACGTTCACCGACCCCGTGGTCGTCTCAGTGAAACGCCGGCCCTGTATCTGGGGGCACGACGAATCAGCGGGCGGTGCAATCAAGACGGCAGCTTCCCGCGACGCAGTGTTTGGGGACGAGGCCGCGCTGTTGACGTACATGGAATCGACGTTTGATTTCCAGATCACCAAGGCCCGCCCCGATGCCAGTCGAGCCAGGGCCCGCACGGCCACGATTATCATCAACAAGCGCAATCCTGAAGTACGGCTCTCCCTCCCAATCCGACCATCACAAGTGGTGGCCATGCTCCCCTCGTGGCTGCCGCCGCGACTGCGGACACTCCGGCGAGTGTCCTCGACGACCAGCGCCTAACCGTCATAGGCGCAGCAGCTCAACGCATTTGTTCATGTCATATAGCAGCCGGTGGTGTAAAAATGTAGAAGTAACAACGCAAACGCAACAAAGATATCTCGAGCACGTGGATAATGATTGTGGGTTGCTTGGCCATGGAAGCTTAAAGGTAGAGCCCCTCCGGGATGTTGGCCTTCTTGCGGTACAGAGCCTTCTCCTTCGCCTTGCGGAAATCCGTCTGTGTGACGCGCATGCGACGCTCGCGGAGTGCCAAGAGACCGGCTTCCGTGCAGATCGCCTTGATGTCGGCGCCAGACAACTCATCCTTGGACATGATGAACTCCTCCAGGTCAACATCCTCCGCCAAGCTCATCCGACCAGTGTGGATCTGGAAAATGCGGCGCTTCGTCTTGATGTCCGGGAGCGGGAATTCAATCTGCACGACGAACAAAACACACGTCATTCGCATCGATCGACAGTAACGAGCTCACAGAATTTACTCACCTTTCGATCAATACGGCCCGGGCGAATCAATGCCGGATCGAGACTCTCGATGGCATTCGTCGCCATAATCACCTTGACATCCCCGCGCTCGTCGAATCCGTCGAGCTGGTTGAGGAGCTCCAACATCGTCCGCTGAATCTCTCGTGTTCCGCCGCTGTTCGAGTCATAACGTTTGCTGCCGACGGCGTCGATTTCGTCGATAAACACAATCGACGGGGCGTGATCGTCGGCAACGCGGAACATCTCCCGGACGAGCTTCGGACCGTCACCGAGGTACTTTTGGATCAATTCTGACCCAACCACACGGAGGAACGTGGCCGACGTCTGGTTCGCGACGGCCTTGGCCAAAAGGGTCTTGCCCGTGCCGGGCTCCCCGTACAAGATCACGCCCTTGGGGGGGCGGATGCCGATGCCTTCATAGAGCTCCGGGTGGGTCAATGGGAGCTCCACAGCCTCCTTGATCTCCTGGATCTGCGTCTCGAGCCCGCCAATGTCGGCGTACGACTCAAGCGGGGCCTTGTCGACCTTCATGACCGAGACCATGGGGTCCGTGTCGTCCGAGAGGATGCCAACGACCGACATGACCTTGTTGTGCAGGAGCACCGAGCAGCCGGCCTCGAGCATGTCCTGGTTGACAAACGACATGACCCCGACGTAGTACTCGGGACCGACCGAAGACGAGACGATGGCGTGGTTGTCGTCAATCATCTCCTCGAGGGTCCCAACGCCCATGGGCGTCCCGCGAAGGTCATCGACCTTGGAGCGCTCCTCCTCGTCCTTCTCCTGCTTGGGCTTGAGGACCTCCTGGTTCTGGATGAACTCCTGCTCCATGAGCAGGTAGTCCTTGATCCGCTCCATCTTGAGCAGGCGGAGCTTGCACTTGGCCGTTGGGTAGACCGTCGGGATCTTGACGGCCGCCGCGGGGCCCTTCTTCTTGCGGCGCTTGCGGGTCATGGCCCCCCCGCGGGGCTCGAACTTCTTCTTCTTCTTGGCGGCGTCGTCCTTCTTCTTCTGCGCGTCCTCCCGGGACTGGCGCGGGATCCCGCTCTGCCCCTGCCCCATGCTGCCTGCCTCCGTGCGTGCAGCAACTGGATCGAGAAGATCACTCGGGGTGAAAAAGCTCGCGTTTTGTTTGCTCGAGATCGCGCCCCCCTCTTGGAGCAAGAACCCAGTTGGTGTGGTGCCACATAAAACCTCCCACCTAAGGTGAAACCATTAATACCCAATCGAACGATGCAACCTCGGAACATGGATGCCCATTGGAGATAACTCGGGCACTCGGGGTAGTGACGTTGAAGCAGCCACTTGTTGAATGCAATGGAAAGCGTGAGATGGCGGCAGTTGATGCATTCACGTGGAATGGATGCGAGGATCGCTATCGAGGAGCGTGCTCCGTCAGGACATGGACAGGTGAGAGCATGTCAACACTGACCATGTCACCCACCCATTCTTTTTGCCTGACATGGCGATCATTGTCGGATGCCGAGGGCTGTTCAGTGAGGGGACCCCACGTCGTTGAGCGTCTGTGACAAGATCCATCGAGCAGATCCGCATACTCCCATGAACCACACACCCCAGCGCCACCGTCGCGTCCAACTAACTGCTCGTCCGAAGCGCCGATGCGTCGCCGAACGCCCGCCCCGGATCCAAACTCACGCCACAGGCAACTGCGGTTATTGCAACGACTCGGCCACAATTGGCGCACACGATTGGCTCACTGGAGACGAGTATTTATACAGCGGACGAGGTGTGAGGCGCAACGGGTCGCGCCCACGGCCAGCGGCAAATAGTCACGGACTCGCTAACCGCTCATCGCACACACGCGTGCTCACTCGCTCGCTCTTTCTATCGACAGCACAGAAACCCAAAAGAATCCCAAACACGAGTTGGTGCCGTTGACCATCCGCTCCGCTCGTCCCCCTCGTCCCCGCCCCCCACACGCACACCCATTTTCGTCCGCTCCCCTTGAGCTGCTGCTGGTGCTGTCTGCCCCGACCGATCCCACTGAAACTCGAGCGAGCGGGCGTGGGCAGCGTCGGCCATTCCAGGCCCCCTTCATAAAACCCCCTGCGGTTGGAGGCACCTCCGTTGAAAGTCTCGAATCCGTTTTCGAAGGCCCAGTGTTTCCACCCCGATCGAGTCATTGGGCTCGTGTCGCCGCAGCGCCAAGTCTTCGAGGAATACTCGGCAATCGCCCCAATCATGGCCAGCATCAACCCGTCCACGCAGTTCCCGACAGCCACAGGTCATGGCGGGACTGACCCCAAATCCATCGTGGGTGACATGAACGGGCCCGTGTCAGAACATTCCCCTCGAAGAGCAACGATCCCCGCGGGGACTGCACCAACGGCGGCGGCCCCACCCGCCGTTGTGCCCCCTCCGGCCCCGTCCTCGATCGCAGGCACTCGTCCGGGGACCCACACGTTTGCTGTCTCCGGGACCACCTTCGAGATCGACGTCAGGTACAAGTTCCTCAAGCCGATCGGCCATGGGGCGTATGGCGTTGTCATGTAAGTTGCTCCAGTGACCGATTGCTGTGGGGAGTTTGTAAACTGTACTCACCACACGCCGTGTGAACCTGTGTGTCAAACGCCCCAGCTCTGCTGAAAACACTGAAACCGGCGACAAAGTGGCAATCAAGAAGATTTCCAAGGCGTTTGAGGACATTGTTGATGCGAAGCGGATTCTCAGGGAGATCAAACTTCTCCAACACTTTGACCATGAAAACGTGATCACTATCGTCGACTTACTACCACCACCATCCCTGGCGCAGTTTGATGATGTTTACATCATCTCCGACCTCATGGAAACTGATTTGCATAGAATTATCTACTCTCGTCAACCGCTGACAGACGATCACATCCAATACTTCCTCTATCAGGTGAGTCGACGCATCAAGTATCTCTCGTTTCAATGAGCTTGACGGTTGTGTGTGAATATCACGAACAACACAGATATTGCGTGCGCTCAAGTACATTCACTCCGCCAGCGTGTTGCATCGCGATTTGAAGCCGTCCAATTTGCTCCTAAACTCAAACTGTGACTTGAAAATCTGCGACTTTGGCCTTGCGCGTGGCGTCGAACCCGATGAAGAAAACATGGATTTGACCGAATACGTTGTTACAAGATGGTATCGGGCTCCAGAGATTATGCTCTCAACGAAGGAATACACCAAAGCAATCGATATTTGGTCAACCGGGTGCATTTTTGCCGAGTTGCTCGGTCGAAAACCACTCTTCCCTGGTGATGATTATATCCATCAGCTCCAGATCATCTGTGACAAGCTGGGGACACCGACAGAAGATGAATTACACTTTGTTACCAGTGAAAAGGCTCGACGGTTCATGAAGAATCAACCAATGAAGCCTGGTATCCCATTTGCAAAGCTGTTTCCCTCAGCTAAACCCGCAGCCATTGATCTCCTTGAAAAAATGCTGGTCTTTGATCCCGCCAAACGAATCTCTGTCGAAGAAGCGCTTGATCATCCCTACCTCGACTCTTTGCACAATGTTGAAGACGAGCCTATTGCCGACTCTGCATTCAGTTTCGACTTTGAGAAAGAAGAACTCACTAAATTGAGACTCCAGGAGCTCATATTCGAGTACGGATTTTGTGACGCAGTCGCATGGTAGAGGCATATGTACTCACTCTTGTGTGGCAGGGAAATCTGCAAGTTCCATCCTGAGGTTCGATACAGTACCACTTTTCGGACTCAGCAAAAGCCAACACCAACGGACAAATTGCCCACAGACGCGAAGCTTGCCCAACTTCTCAGTCCATGGTTCGTTACGTATCTTGAAGTTGAACAGCTGCTTGTCTGACTATGCTTTTCCTCTTGCAGCAACACGGCGACTGAGGGATCTGTGTAGAGGTATAGCCTGTGGTGAACGGATTGGACGTGATCAAGCCATTCGCCAACAGCATTGTTTGCGGCAAACGCAATACAAACACTTCTATGCAGTGTTATATGGTGCTTATTTCGTGCCAGACTCTTCGAAACCATAAAATTGCTACGTTCTAGCCAAAATTGACCAAATGGCACCACTACTTGGGTGGTTGATGATAGTTCGTCCACGGTCCACTCCCTTTCGCGTAGAAGTCCATAGGATAGGACCCTTCTTTCCACTCGGCGCGACCGAGGCAAACTTCAGCTTCATAGGGTGATAGGAGAGGCTAGATGAAACATGAGAACCATCAGTTGCACAGGTGCAGATAGCTCCAACTACCAACATACCTTCGGAAACGCATAGCCCCAGTCGATGGAGAGTCGAGGGCATGCGATTTGGATCCAAGCATCAATCTCACTGAACATCCCCAACTGAACCGTTTTGAGGGGTTAGTTAGGCAGAAGTTCTATGATAAGAATGCATTTACCTTGTCCGGGAAGATTTCTGATAGTAGCAGAATAAAGTATTCTTTGCCACATTGTTCCAGAAGGTCCTTCAACCGATTTAGGACAACTGGGTTTCCTTGCCGACCAAGCGTCCCCAGGATAATCCCAAATCGTTTGGCTGATTTGGCCTTCACGATCGCCTCGTGACGGATTCCCATCATCTGGGGCAAGTCGTAATTTTCGATGGAGAGAATCTTTGGGTACGGGTCATATCGGTACGCTTGAATATGGGGGTTGGCGATCATTGTTGACTTCGTTCAACGACACAATGAGCACAAGTTCATGATCTGCAATATTGGAAGTACGCACCTCGAGATGAAAGCGGCCATCAGCGATGAAGACAATCGCGTCGACATCATCGAGGATCGGCGAAGTGCAACCCAGAACCTCACCTGGAGAAAGGGGCTTTATCTGCGGAACCACAAGCTTCGCAAAATGATCTTTCAACTTCGTGGAAACGATGTGCATCGAGCTGCCGAACTGAATCGTTCCCATCAAGGCGAGCTAGAGTGGCAATCAAGCGTCAGTGTTCCGGCACAATTATCGACTCGATTCAATTCGCACGTACTTTTTTATCTTGTGTGAACGTGAGCTTCATGCATTCCACAAGCTATGATTGCGGGGTGTTTAGAGTTAGTGATGATGCCCCACTCGCTGGCGAAAATGATTGAGCTTTGTTCAACTCACGTGTTCTACGTCAATGGTGATGTCCACAAACACATACAACATCTTGATTGTCGTGACGTCAATCGGCACAAGGCAACTATGCCCATAGTGCACCATGAAATCGGCCCCCAGGGCGATGGCAGTGAGGTCGTCCACACAGCAAGCACCATAGGTCACCTGGATACAGAGTATTCATTGCGCATGAGAACAACAACGACGACGCGGCAATGGTACTACCAACGTACGTCGCCGAGGATGATCGTGTCAGCACCGGTAAAGCGCTCGATGATATCGGATATCGCACACGAATAGAGCAGCAGGCCCTCTGGGAACTGGAGGGCCACACGCTTGGCCCCAGCCTGTTGAATCCGCCACACCGTCTTGCGGATCTCAAAGTTGTAGTTCCACGGGAGCTGCAGGCTACATCATCAGCGCACTTACTTCATCACCCGCAACACTCGAACGCGGTCGTGACGATCGTACCTGCTCGATCGCCTTGGTCAACTCGGGGTTGTTCTGAATCGCCTCGGGGATTTGGTTGGCCATGCGGCGTCTCAGCGCCGCCTCCGAGGCCTTCTTCGAGCGGGGCTTGCGGACGACCATCTGCTCGCCGGCGCAGGCCGGTTGGGGCTTTTCACAACCATCGACACTCGCGCCGCAGCCGCGATCCCCACAGCAGCCATCGGCCGTGGGCTCATGCGCCTTTCCAGAGAATCGTGGTGGCTCCATCCTCAAGTGATTTACAAACACCAACCAAACCCAAGTTACACATGTTGCTCGTTTAGGTACGTGCCATAATTTCGGCAGGTCGATGGGAGTAATTTGGGCTTTATCATCAGACTCGACCAACACTCAGGCTCGAGAACTTGCCTCCACCAGCGTAATCACTCCTCCTTCGACCGTAAAAACACTCCATAATTGGCTGATATGATGAGGATCTTCCTCAAGAAAGAACCAATTGAATCGCATATCGGCTTCGAACACCACGATGATTGGCCATATCTTCGCCACCATTCTTCCTAAGTTTTCAATGTCAACCCCCCTGATTCTTCGCCTTCCTAAATCGCCCACATTCATCAGCCCTCCCCTTCGTTTCCTCCACCATTGGGTGGGCTTGCGTAAACCCCCACTGCTGAACGTGCCCCCACCACATTGCGTAATCACCGCCCACCCGCCAAGTGGCCCGGCATCGGCAAGAAGGACCAAGCTTGAAGCGCCAGCCATCGGACGCGTGCGTCGTCGTCGCCGCCGCCGCTGCCGATCTCTTCGGTCCCTGCACTGTCCCAGCGCCTCGATTACGTGAATCCAATTGCGATGGATGCATTCCACAACCTCCTGCGCGAGGCCGCAAACCCCCGCAACGCCACTGGTGCCGCCGCCACGACCTCCACCACGGGCGCGGCGACTCCGAGTCTGCCTGTTCACTCGATGACCATGCCGCAGACCTCGGGGCTCGGACTGCCGATGGGTATGAGCCTCCCGCTGCCCATCGCTAGCCTCCCGGGGGCCAATACTCTCGCGCCGATCCACCGCATGAACCCGCTTATGGCCGCCAACTCGAACATGTTTCCGAGCCTTAGCACCTCGATTCCCGGTCTCAGCGTCCCATCCACTGCCTCGACGACGCCTGTGTCGACGTCGAGTACCCCACCGGCTGCCAAGGGCAAGACAGCAACGGCCGCCAAAGCCCCGGCTTCGAAAAAACGCAAGGCACCAGCGCCAAGCACAGCGAAGGACGATGCCGATTCTGGAGATGATAAACAGCCAGAGGAATACGAAGACCCCAAGGCGAAACGCCGTGCCCAGATCGCCAAGGCCGCGCGGAAGCATCGTCAGCGCCAAAAGGTGGGTGCGAACAGCATGACGGAGAGTGGAATTCATGAGGCTCACTGGCGTTGGAATTATGTTTCTGCAGGATGAATTGATCGCTCTTCGCGCCAAGGTCAAGGATCTGAAAGAGCAAATCGAGGTGCTTCAATCGTCTGAGCCCTCGGAGCATAACACTGAACTCGGTTGGAAGCAAGAAGCGGAGCAACATGCTGAGATTCGTGCTCGCGTTGACCAAGAGAATGAGTTTCTTCGCAAGACGTTGATGGAGCAGATGAAGTTCATCCAGCGACTTCAAGATTACTTCACCAAGCAGCCTCTTCTCAATGTAAGTGCATTTCTTTCACTCGATCGCGCCCTATTTCATTCCATTTGACGCATTCCCTGATAGATGCCTTCGCTCGATCTCATTCTGAACTCGTCGGGCTCTGCTGCGGCGACACCAGCGGCGCTCTCCAACACCATCACTGCGTCAGCTACACCAGCACTCCAGCTGCCGTCCAGTTCGTTCCAAGACCAGCTTCGCCGTCTTGCCAACGATGCCATGTCTGGAGCTGACAAAGCACTTCTTGACTGTGAGAACTCTTTCCGTAATCCGAAGAACCCCACAATGACGTACTTCGGCTTGGAAGTGCAGTATGAGATGAGCAAGACTGAGATGGGTATTTTTTTCCGGCACCACATCTACAACTGCGATGCCAGTGCTGTTGTTGACGATCTGTGGGACTGTGTCGGGAACGCATCATTCGAGAAGAAATTCCCTTTCATGGAGTCTGTGGAAGTTCTAGAGGAACTGGACACGTCGACGAAGTACATCCGCCGTGTTGTCAACCTGACGATGGGAAGTGACGCTGGATCAAACAGCATGATCAAGGAAGAAAGCCTTGTTGTCAACCAGAAACGGGAAAATCCGGATGGTAGCATCTACTTCATCACGAGATCAGTAAAAAATGATCCCAATCGCCCGAAAGCTGCGGATACTATCAGGCGAAACCAGACAACAACGTAAGTCCTCTGCGTTACATCGGTCCTGGTGAAGACAGGTCTGACGAACTTGTGTGCAGTGTGTCGCTCCGGAACTTCAGCGACGCTAACGGCAGCGGGTGCATCCTGCTCTGGTCCGGAAAGGTGCAAGTTGATAAGGATGGTGATGACCGCACCAAAGCCGCCAACATTCCTGATATCATCCTCAAAAACTTGTTCGAGATCACCCCAGTTTATGTGAAAGGCATCGTTGACCGTGCACGTGGGGTGATGCAGCATACATAAATGGGTTTGCGTTAATCCACCTCATTCAAACGACCACATAAGTGTGTTCTGTTGAATTGACGTTATTACCCACAGTATGCGGATAACGAACAAATCAATGCCGCCTATCACCACGACTAGTTCGATCACGGCTTCTGTCCCGGTCCCTGCCTCGATCAAACCGGCGTGAATCATCGCGCCTATGTGGACTTTGGTTGCGATAACGATCGCGGCTTCGGCTCCGTTGACGATCGCGGCTCCGACTACGACTGATTTGTGCACGATCACGTTGTTGCAAAGCTTTTGGAGTTCCCCCCGTGTCGGACTTGGTCGCCTTCGGCGGTGGCGATCGTGTTGAGTTGCTAGATGGAGTATCTTCGACGATGATTGCACTTTAAACGCCGAGGTCAGACAAACCTCGTCTAGCGTGCCAAACGGCGGATAGTCATCACCTGTACGACTGTTTCAAACGCGCGAGAGCAGCAGCTTCGCGCTCTGCTTTTGATGCCTTCACTTTCTGCAGCCACCATTATCACAACACGATATTCAGACATCGGGAGATCATATCACAACACGATGGACAAACCTTTTTCTTCATCCCGAAGTCATCGTAGCCATCTTCATCGACCTCAGTTTTCGCCGACGCCGCACTACAGCAACGCTTGAGTCACCCAGTTGCATGGGGATCCAGATTTAAAAGATTTGGTCCATCTTACCGTTCTTGGCGTTCATTGAAGCCACCTCCAGCGCCGTCGCGCTTCTCGTCCTGGTGCTCTGGTATCAATAACTTGATACAAATTGCGGCAGGTGATCCATCACCCACGCACCAATCCCGGCATTCCCGGCTTCGGGCTCTTGCAAATGTTACACTCCGATCGACGCTCCCAGTTGACGTTTCCGCAGCTGAGTGGGCAAACCACTCGTGAGTGTTGGACCGCGTTGGCGCCAGAACTCACACGAGGACGCGTACACAGCGCAACTCCAGTCACCGGCCTTGAACAGCCCCGGTGGTCCGCGCACGTCGCTCCCATTCGACTTCGTGCCGTCGGCACCGCCGACCCCATCAGGGCGTTGCGTGTGGCACCGATTGCACTCGGCGCGTCGAGCAAAGTTCACATTGGTACACCTACAATGGATATCGAGAATATTCAGTCGATCGCCCCGCGCATCACAATCTCACCGAAACCACAACGCCCTACGCCAACACGCACCCAGGATTCGGGCAGGCCCAGTCGCCATCTGCCACGCTCGGTGGCTTTCCGGCGCCCCCGCGCCCGCCCCCGCGTCCGCCACTCGTGTGCATCATCGTCGACACCGCCAATTGAGCTCCCAAGATTTGGTGATTTTGACGAGTGTGCAGATTTTGTCCAATCAATGATCATGTTACAAAATTGTAGAATCGGAAGCAATCACAGTCGCGATCGCGGATCGACCCGCTCATCGTCGCCACCCGCTCGCTCTTCTTCTTCTTCCTCCTCCTCCTGCTGCTGTTGCTGCTGCTGCTCCGGCGGTGTGACTTGCTGTTCTTTCTTTGGTGTGGCCTCTGTCGGTGCCGGAGCGAGTTCATCGGCGAGTTGGAAGATGAACACCACCGTCTCCAGGGCAATATGCCGATCCCGCGGGCTTCGGGCAATGATCAACTGCTCAAACGCCCGCTGGATCTCAATTAGGCGATGGTGCTGAAAGCGATGACGGATACTCGCACGGTCAAATTCGTCAATGTGTTCGAATGTGAAGCCAGAGTGATCGCTGAGCTGCTTCAATTGCTCGATCGACGCGCGGAGCTCTTGAGGGATCTCTGGGGCCATCTCCTCCAGCGTCAACTCCCACGACTGAATGACCTCCTCGTAGGCTAACTCGAAGAACTCCTGTAGTCACCGACACACAGTGGCCGAGCATGAGAAGTGTGTGCGCCTCAGCACCAACCACGTGTGGTTGATCGCCAGGTGGTAGTACCTTCAACTGCTTGCCCTTCATCGTCTCCAACAGTTCGTACGTGTCGCCCTTGCTGGAAAACGCAAACGACCCCACGACATAGCCCTCCTCTTCGCCCGCAAGGTCCAGTTGCGAGATGAGCTCGGCGGTCTCGTCCAGCAAGATCTCGATCTCCTCGCGGATCTGATCCTCCCCCACCACATCGTCCGCTTGGGCGGCCTCGAGCTCGTACTGCTTCAGGACATTCTCGACCTTGACGCGCTTGAGGAGCTCTGCGTCTCGGAATGCCTAGAAAGGCGCGGAGGAGCCGAGCACGAATGTCACTGGAGCGTGATCACCTCGCGGTCAAATGCGCCGTTGACATACCGAACTGTCGCGGTCCAGATTCGCCAGCGCATGGGCAGGTGGGGCCCCAAACCCGCCCACTCCGGCAGTGCAAAAGGGACCGTTACTGCTGCTGCATGCGACCGCGGCCGCATGGGCTGCCTGCGCACAGGCCACGGCCGCAGCGGCCACCGCCAGCAGCGTCCTCGTCGCCATCTTCGATTGCGTTTACTTGTGGGATGGGAACGAAATGCGTGATATGCATAACGAGAAAGTTAATCCCTCTTTAAAGCGATAACAGCGGCCAGGCTGTTGTAATATGAACCGAACGAGAGTAGACGAGGGACGCGGTCCCGAATCAATACTGACCAGTGTGTGGCCGCAGTCCATCAAGTCGTCGCTGTCGTCGCGCGCCTCGCAGAGCCCACGACGAAGATGCTGGCCGCGGTGCGCCACCAGAGCGAGCTCAAGAGCAGCGTCCTCCGCGCGACCAGCTGCTGGATCCGCGCGGCATCGACGGCGGCCGCGCCGGAGAATGCCCGCCACCCCGCGGCGTTGGGCCTCAAGCCCCGAACGACGAACCTCTCGAAGGTGCGATTCGGGTGGCCACCAATTGAATAACCCTTCATGCATGGCTCACCACTTTAACGGGAAAAAAAATGCACCGCAGGCCCCCATCGATGTGAAGAACGCCGTCGAGCAGTGCAAGACTCTGTCCCGGCGAAAGTTCGACGAGGTGCGAGGACTTGCGCTGTGTTTCTTGACATGCTCGAGATGAAGCTCACCGCGTTCTTCCACTCGCAACTCGGAATAGACTGTCGACATTGCCATCCAGCTCGGTGTTGACCCCAGAAAACCCAACCAGAGCGTCCGGGGCGTTGTCAGCCTGCCGAACGGCACGGGCAAGACGGTTCGGGTCGCCGTGTTTGCGCGTGGTGCCAAGGCCGGTGAGGCTCCGACTTGATACTGTACCTTCGCGTGGGGGGAGGTCATTCTCACGATCGATATCGTCGCGTATTGTGATCGTGCAGAGGAGGCCAAGGCCGCCGGTGCGACGATCGTCGGTGCCGAGGATCTCGTTCAGATGATCCAGAACGGCCAGCTCGACTTTGATCGCTGCATTGCCACCCCAGATGTCATGCCGCTCGTTGGTCGTGTCGCCCGTGTACGTGCAGTGCTCCGGGCCCCTCAGGATGTAATTGTGGTGGTGTCATGGGACTTACTAATCGCGTGTACGCGTCCCTGTTGATCAGGTTCTTGGTCCCCGTGGCCTCATGCCCAACCCCAAGCTCGGCACCGTGACCCAGGATGTCGCGGATGCCATCACCGCCGCCAAGGCTGGCCAGGTCGAGTTCCGCGCCGAGAAGAAGGGCATTGTCCATGCGGGCATCGGCAAGGTGAGCTTTTCGGAGGAGGCGCTGCTCGAGAACATTCGCGCGTTCATGGTCGCGCTGAGCGACGCCAAGCCTGAGGGCGCCAAGGGCAAGTACATCAAGGGCGCCCACCTGAGCACGACCATGGGCCCGGGGATCGCCCTGGACCTCAAGTACCTCGACCCGTCGTCTGCACAGTTCATGCGCTTTGATTAGAGAGAGACGCCCCATAGAGCTCTCAGCACGGGGGGTTGGGCGGGGGGCGCACTGCCAAAATACAGAAGATAGTAGCATTTCCAAATCCTCATTTTCATGTCACTCTGAGGAGGAGTGTGGAAAACACATCGACTCCCTCGCGATTGTGCCCATGGATGCGGCCTCTTGAAGCCAACCTGACCAACACGCCCAAATCCAACATGGCAACCAAGCAACTTGCCGAGGAGCTCCGGGGTTACGCCCGCTCCGAGCGCCACCTCCGCCATTTCCAGGAGTGGATCGAGGCCGTCGGGAACGCGCTGCCCATCAAGATCTGCGCCTCGGCCCCCGCTGCCGACGCCGCCGAGGAGGACACAACGCCCGCGGTGATCCGCGACGAGCTATTCCCTCGCCTCCGGACGAGCGTGCTAGGGGGGATAGTGCTCTTCAGCCCGGCGATGGCCTCCACGCAGACGTACCTCCATGAACGCCTCCGCCCGGCGGCTCCCGCGGGGGTCGTCTGCTACACTGCCCATCAGCTCCAGGGCAAGGGCCGGGGGACCAATACCTGGGTCTCCCCAGAGGGCTGCCTGACGTTCTCCTTCCGCAGCGCCTTCACCGACGGCGCGAGTCTGCCGTTTGTGCAGTACCTCGTCTCGCTGGCGATCGTCAAGGCCGTCGAGGTCGTGCACCCGTCGTCCCCGGGCACCGCGAACCCCGTGCGGATCAAGTGGCCCAATGACATTTACGCCAACAATGTCAAGATCGGGGGGATCCTCTGTCAGTCCGAGTACCAGGACCACAAGTTCACCCTCACGACGGGCATCGGCCTCAACATCTCGAACCCCCATCCGACGCTCTGCCTCCGCGATGTCCTCAGCACGAGCGACCGGCCCTGCAACGTCACCAAGTGAGTCCCTGGGTGCTGTAAGCTCCGGGTTGGTTGGTTCGTGACGATTGATTTGTCGTTGGGTTGGGTGATAGGGAGGAGTTCCTCGCGGCGTTCCTGAACATATATGAGGAGATGGAGAACACGTTCCTCCAGAGGGGCTTTGAGCCGTTCATGGGCGAGTACATTGACCACTGGCTCCACTCGGGCCAGGTCGTGCAGGTCGCCGCCGATGTCAACTCGGACGTCAAGGTCCCGGCGGTGATCCGGGGACTGACATCCACCGGGTGCCTCCTGGCGGAGGCGGATGGCGACAAACTCGAGTTGTACCCCGATGGGAACTCGTTTGATTTTCTCTCGGGCCTGCTCAAGCGGAAGATCTAAGCCCACGCCGCCCTTACTTGGAGCCGAACTCCTCCTCCCACTTTGAGAAGCGCTCGAGTTGGTCCTGTCCGACGGATTTAGAGACATTCTCGAGGGCCGTCTTGAAGTCTTGCTGCGTAGCAGCAGCAGCACTCGTGTGTGAGTATGCAATGAACGATGCATCAATCGAGAGACGTACCCATGTGACGACCAGCGCGTTCTTCTCATGTGCCTTGAGCTCCTCTTCACTCGCTCCCTCTTGCTTCTTCCGATGGAGCTCCTTGAGGACCTCCGGGGTGTATAAACGCTTGACCGGCATCATCTTGGCCGTCTCGCACAGACCACAGATGTCATCCCCGCTATACCCCTCAGTCTCCGCGACGAGCTTGTCATAGTCGACGTCCTCAGCGACATCCACCTTCTCCAGGTTGAGCTTGAAGAGTTGGCGGCGGCCATCCGCGCCGGGCAGGGGAATATCTATCGCATGAACGCGGATCAGCTACAATGAGACACACAGTGACGAGTTGTTGTGGACGTACAGACACGTTTCGTCAACCGCCGACGCATGGCCTCGTCCAGCTCCCATGGCAGATTTGTCGCCGCGAGGACCATGACACGATTGCTCGGATCCGCGGGGTCCCCGGACGCGACGCCATTCATCTGAACCAGGAGCTCGGTCTTCACCCTATGGATAAAGCAAGCATCGCGTGTCTTGCGCGATGAGCCTAAGAGCGTTCGTATTGAGGCACCATCTCGACGCTCACCGTCGCGACGACTCGTGCTCTTGCGCGCCACCTCGCGCGCCGGCGATGGCGTCGATCTCATCCATAAAGATGATCGCCGGCGAATAGTATCTGGCCATGTCGAAGAGCACCCGGACCATCTTCTCCGACTCGCCCCGATACTTTGACGCCAGCGTCGACGCCGAGACATTGAAAAACGTCGTGTTGCAGACGTTTGCAACGGCCTTTGCCAACAGCGTCTTCCCCGTTCCAGGGGGCCCAAACATGAGCACGCCGCTGCATGGCTTCAAGCGGCCATCCTGGTTTTCGTAGCGACACGTTTCACACACATTGTCGATATCACAAGCTACACGCACGTTTCTGCGTACCTTGAACAAGTGCGGCGCGATCTGGGGCAGCATCACGGCCTCCTGAAGGAGCTGCTTTGTATGCTCGAGGCCAGCAATGTTGTCGAATGTGACCTTCGGGGCCGTGTCGACAATATCCCGCTCAATCATCTCAATCAGCTCGAGATCCACCCAACCTTCCTCGCGAGCCACGTCCGAATATTTCGCCTTCTCGCCCGGAGCCAGGATCTTGGCCCCGGCGCCGCCGTCCTTCTTTGCCACTTTGGCATTTCCTGGCGCCGCCGCGCTCTTGGGATTGCTCCCTGCATTTTTTCGATTGTCGAGGGCTGGGCGGGCCTTGCGCTGGTCGTCACTTGGAGTCCTCCTACCCGACGGTCGATCATTCCCCGATGCGACGCCGCGTGCGTTGTTTGCCTTCGGGGCGGCCTTCACGACTCGGCTGGAAACGCAAATACAACCGAAGTGAGGCATTCACTGATGAGCCCAGTTGAGGAGACGTCACGTACGCATTTCCACGATTGTTGTCCGCGTTGGCCCACGGTGGTGGCGCTCGACTACCAGGAAAGCCACCACCTCCCGATGGAGCGGGTGCAGCGCCAGCACCTCGACCACCTCGCGCATACTGATCCGGCGAAGGCGGAGCCCAGACATCCGGGTCATTCTCGTCGCTCGCCTTCGAAGACATGACAATGTGAGTTTGGTGGAGCAACAAAACTGACTTTGAAAGCGCTCGCACGTTGTACCTGTTTTCTTGACTCGGGCGTGTACACTTCCCAGCCAGTGGAAGCACAGCCGGGCTCTTCGACGGGACCGGGAGCTCGGTGGTGATGGTGTTTCTTGCCCTGGGCATGCGGATTCCGTGCCATCCCGGGGGGGACCTTGAATCCTTGGATGAGCTCCACGTAGTCGGTGATGAGATTGAGTTCGTTCTCCAGCTCAATTTGCATCTAATTGAGTCGTACAAGCAGAACAGCAATCGTATCCGCCGTGCGGAGTGATAAATTTCGTCGTGGGGTGAATGAAGTGCCTGAAGAAGTTGCTCACCTGAAGCCACGGCTGCCGCTCTGACATCTTCGACATCTTCCGGATGAACTGTCGTAGTCGAGAGAGGGCCTCCTGGTAGAGCTCCATGCCGGCCTTGTACTGGGCCTCCTCACATAGCTCCCGGGCGTGCGTGAGGTTCTCGCCGAGCTCCCGGATATCCCGAAGCTGCATCGCTGCCATTTTGCAATGACTGCTGACGGTGTTGTGGCCGTAGACCAGAGGCGTCGCGTCGCGTCGCCTCACGAGCGCCGGCAGTATTCACATACAGATTGTAAAATTAGTGGAGGCATCCTGGAAGTGCCAAGTGTGTGATCAGCAGCTGAACGTCTCTACGGCAATCTCGCTCATGCAGAGCCCACGTTCTCCGTAGCTGGGCTTGCGCTTCTCAGTCGCATTGCTTTCTCACTTGTTCGCGGGCGCGCGTGATACAACCGCCACCCGTCATTTGCCTCTCCATCACAACAGCGTGGGAGTCAATGCTGTGTTCTCGTCAACTTGCCCGGCTCCGTCGACGGCAGACGGACGAGCATGGAAGAGATGTCGGGAGGAGAGCGGGCGCAAATTCAATGTAATGGTGGGACTTCCCGTCTCCAGGGCACGTTCTTGCATTCATTTTTCTACAGAAAGCGCTCTTGGGCGCTGTTATACTTGGTACAAACAAGGGACGGTCCCATGGGCGGCGCCCTGACCGCTGCCGCTGGGCTCGATGGGGACCGAGGCGATGCGATCGTGGAGGGCCAGGGCCTGGAGGGCGTAGTGATCCCTGGACGTGGTCTTCAGGTGCAGGAGCTCCTCCTCCATCGCCGCCAGCACCGCGACCAGCGTCTCGTAGTCCCCGTGGCATTGTCGATGCATCCCCCGCCGGAGGCGCCCGCGGGTCGTCTCCCGGTCCTGTGGGGGCATCTCCCGCCGCCACTTCTCGGCGCGGGGTCGTGAGGTCATCACTGTGGACAGTGAGGGGGGCAGGGCCAGTCGTGGTCGCTTGAAGCTTGCGCGGTCGTCGAGGCTCGTGAGTGTCGGGTCCGATCGAGATCCCTCGTGGTTGCTCCTGGCAGAGGCACTGAAATCAGAGAAAGAGAGAGAGAGAGAGATCCCATGACGTCAGCACAGAGCAGCAACGATTCGCGGAGCATCTAAACGTACGCAAAGCGAGTAAGGGGCACTGAAGCGCACGACGTTGGCGCCGTCGGCTGCGGCAGCGGCCGGCGTAATGACGGAATGCGCCACGTGGACACGAGCGGCGCTGGCGCCGAAGCGATCGTCGTCATCGTCATCGTCATCGTTGTTGTTGTAGTTGTTGTTGAAGACGCCGTGGCCGATGCGCTCAGTGTCAGCGGCGCCGCTGCCTCATCCGCAGGCGCGTCCTTGGTCTCCGCGTCGGTGGCCCTCGTCGGGGCCTCCCAGACAGACGTCGGGGACGTCAAAGGCCGACAAGGGACCGAGGTGACAGGCGCCGAGCGTTCGTCGTCGTCGCGCTGGCGCTTCCGCCCGACAAACGCCGCAAAATCCGTCGCGAGCGCCGAGCCCAGTCGCGGATTTTCATTCCCCTGGCGCTGGGCGGAGGCGATCGACGGCAGCAACGTCGGGCGCAACGAGCTCACGAGCTTCTCGAGACGCGGGGACAGCAGCTGCGCGTGGTGTTTGGCAGCGGTGGCCGTCGGCTGGGGCCGCCTGGGGCGCTTCCGATGGGGCGTCGGGGGCGTGGGGCGTGGGTGCTCGCCGCCGTCGCCATGGTGGACGAGCGTCCGGAGGCCGAGCATGAGGTCTGCGTGCTGCGCGAGCGCCGCCGAGGGGCGCACGGGGACGATGCGCGTGGCGTCCGTCGATCCGCGCTCCATGCTCTCGTGGTGCGTGTGGTCGTCGGAAGAAGCCGTTGTGGCCGCGTCCCGGTCGGGCGCGGGGCGGGTCAGTCGTGCCGGGGGCTCTTCTTCTTCTTCTGCTTGCTGCTGTTGCCGTCGCTCGACGACGCGACACGCGACGCGTAGGAGGCGGAGATCGCCGCGGGCCATGGCGTTCGGCGACTGCCTGCGCTGCGCTCGCCCGCGAAGAGTCAAATTGGCCACGACCGTGGGAGCTCGCGGCCCCGTGGTCGAAACGTCGAGACCACGGAAAAGAACGGCCACGTCGCGGTCCCAGAAAACGAAAGTCCCCCCCAATGTGCAGTGGCGGGCGTCGAGCAATTGCACCCCCGACCGAGTCACTTCCCCTCTCTGATAACAATTCAAGTTGTCTGAAGTCCCAGAGTAGGGCTGCGATGGGGCGGCGTCGAATGTAAACGGTCCCGTGCATGATTCCATCCATCGTCGGCGACAACGGTACAGTAGCAAGCACCACCGCCGGTCGTCCGGGAGATTCTGAGGTGGTGGATGGAACCTGACGAGATAACGGCCCTGCATGTTCCCGGATATGGCGTACGCCGTCGAAAAATCCACACGAGAAGCGGTTTCAGGGTGCCGCCGGCGGGCGGGGGATCGCAATCGGTCACTCGCTGAGTCTCTGGGTCGCTCACTCGGACGGCGCGGATTGCACTGCACTGCGCACACAACGTGTGCGGATACATGCCCGCTGTAGGAGCGCAGCGTTTGGAGCACGAGGATTTTTTTTTGCGAACTCCCATGATGCCACGGTCACTGGCTTCCCACTCTCTCTCTCTCTCTCTCACTCTCTACCAATCTCAAGCTCGCGCGCGCAATGGCAAGAACATCAACAGCAATGCAAACACAAATTTTTACCACGGCTTCAGGTCGGCGCGGGGCGACTCGTCGTAGATCGAGGGGCGGAGGAAACGCCGTGCCGCTTGGTGGTGGTGGGGAGGGCTCTAGGTAGTACGTACGCGGGTCTTCAAGGGGCGGCGGATCCAACGTCTCTGGATCGGGCAATGACAAGCTTGGCCAATTCACGGGACGATGCAATCGGACGAGAGCGCACGCACGCGGCGTTGCCATCCGCCGCTGCACCTGAGCCGCCCGCTCACCCACAGCCGATGTCTTGGGTTTTTCCCTCCGCCGTTGCCACTTCTTGCCGCTGCTTCTCTGGGACAACTCGCGGCATTCACGCGCTCTTGGGCTTGCGCCGCGCGAGCTTGCGGACGATCATCACGAACCACACGTACTGCAGGGCGAAGAATGGCAGGCAGCCCCAGAGATACCGCGTGTCGCACTCGTTCAGGAGGCGGGGGATGAGGTAGAACGTGTTGAAGACGATCCGCGAGACGAAGAAGAGCCCCACGAAGAGCCCCCCGGCGACGAGGCTGTCGCTCAGCCGGAACCAGTTGTAAAACGGCGTGCTGATCTCATTCGTCTGGATCCACACGTACGGGTTCCCGAGCGCCGGCGCGCAGACCGAAGCCTCGTGGGCGAAGAAGACCGTGCCCCAGAAGATGCCGATCACGTGGTGCGCATAGTCCATTTGCCGCGCCCGGGAGAGCAAGGGGAGTCGCGCGAGGCCATCGCCGCGGACCATCGCGACGAGGTCGACAAGGAAGTAGCCGAGCGAGACGGCGACCGATTGTGTCGTGTCCCAGCGAAAGGCGATCGTCGCCGCGGCCATGAGCGTGCAGACGACCCCATGGGCGGCGTTGAGCGAGACGATGTGGTTCCGCCCACTGGCCCCGGGGGGCACGACCACGAGGACGATCGTCCAGACGACCATCCACCCGGCGGTGCAGCGGCCGAGGCCCAGCATCCGCGGGTCCTCCAGCAAGGAGGACGCGGCCATTGTCAGTCAATTGCGCGCGTCTGACTCCCCACGGGGCCACGGCGCCACTCGTCGAATGCACCAAACGCCGGCATGTTGATCTCAACAGGATCCGATTTTTTTTCTTTCTTTTCGATTGTTTGTAGCCATGTGGCGACGGCGGTATCGTACCATCAAAACCGGTAGATATATCGGTTTTTGGCTGTATGCGGCAATCATAAAATGCAACGTTGGCGCCAACACCCTTTAGCCAAACCAAACCATGAATGAGCCTGCGCAGCTCGACCGCCTGGAGGAGCGGCTCGATGCCCTCGAAGCTGTCTATGCCATGGAGCGGCGGCAGCGGGACCTCCTGGAGAAGAAGTACGCGCGGCTCAAGCGCCGGTACATTCGTCTCGAGCGCGCACATGCGCAGATGCTCCTGGAACGGGAGCACGAAGGGGTACGTGCGTCAGTCGAGCAATGACAGTTGGGGCATGCACTCACTGTATGGCTGTGGGTGCGAGTAGCAGCAATCGGCCGGCAATCCGAGCCAGGATGAGATCGTCGCGGGGTCATCGCCGGCACTGAGCACGGTCAGCGCGAGCACAATCGCGACACAACGCACTCATAGCCTCGTCGAGGACATGCCTACCCCATTGGCCGACGTGATCGATCTCACGAGCCCGAATGCTGCTCGAGCGGCAACCACCCGGCGGTCGAGTCTCGCGTCCGCGCAGTCAACGGCGTTCGACTCGGCCATGCGCAACTCACAGGCGGTGCGTTGGATCTTAACGACATTACCACGTGGCGAACACGGCCGAACGCTGATAAATAGGGGCAGATGATCTCCGATGACTTTTGCGCCGAGAGCCCGTCGTCTCCAACGGATAGCACTCCGCGGCAGCCGCTGACTCGCGCGAGTCGCCGACAACTCGAGTACTCCGAGTCGCCATCCCCCGCGCCACTTGTCGAGCGCCTTGGTCACCGCCAACACCCTGGGACCCGCCGCCGGCTCCTTGATGTTCACACGGACCCACCGCCTCGACCTCGTCCGCGTCTGGGCGTCAGTCATGCACGTCCCTCTCCCCGTCGAAGTCTGTCGCCATCATCATCACCAACTCCCCCCTTGCCCTCACGTGGGGGAGCAAGTTCGAGTGTGGCATCGGTCTCCGATGAATATCCAACAGCGATCGATACCGATGAAGCAGCATCGATCGCACTCGCGCAGTACTTGCAAGAGCAAGAGGTGTGTGTGTTTGTGCTGCTGGGCGGGACTTGCTGTTTGAAAATGGTGTGCATGTCTTTGGAGCAGAATATGGCTGCGATGCAAGAATATGAAGAACGAATACGGATGCAAATGCAGCAAATGGAGGAGCAGGAGAGAGCATCCGGCGGAGATCTCTTGCAACCGAGCTCCATTGACCCTGACAACATGACTTACGAGGAGCTCTTACAGCTCGGCGAGCGAGTTGGGGACGTCAAAAAGGAACGGTGGCGAGAAGTAGCGCATCAGGTTCTCTCTAGCCTGCCAACACATCGATGGACAGCACGCAGTGGGTCCGATGTCTCGTACGACTTTTCATTGACTTCACCGCGTCGTGGTTGCTGTGATTTGACACGGTGGTGGTTTCGTAGGTGCATCATTTGCCAGTACAACTTTGAGAGGGGGGAATTCGCGTTGACTTTGCCGTGTGCTCATGTCTTCCATGAAGGTTCGTCCAATCCTGATCGCAGCCCAACTGAGCACCGGTATTTACCCTCGCTAACTGCCACTTGCAGGATGCGTTTCTGGCTGGGTGCAAGAGAACAATAACTGCCCGCTGTGCAAATTACCGATTGCAGATGTTTAAGTCTAACAGAGTTTTACATTTGATTTACTGCTGGAATCGAAACTTCGCAAATGCATCCATAGGAGTTGGATTTCCTGAGGTGTTGGCGATTGGACCTGCACTACGGAAGGGTGCTATATCTTCATCTTGGCTGTCGCCAACGATCCCGGGCTCCGCATCCGGTTCTGGTGGTGTGACTTCTGCGTACATTGTCGTCTGCTTTGGCGTGGAATCGGAAATCTCCTCAACTTGCTCTTTTAACGAACCAGTAAACGTGTGGCGTTTGATTCGCTCGGCTACGCTTTCATTCTGTCGGTACATCGCACCAAATTTGTTCCTCCCATGCCCGCTTGTGACCGCCCCTTTGCGCTTGATTGATTGGCGTTGAAGTAGTGAGCCGGCTTTCATCATTCGAGCAAACGCGTTGTTCGTGTCCAGACCTTCAGACGGTTTATGTTGCGCATTAGGGGTTGTGTTCTCTTTATCTTCTTTCACGCCAAGTGCTGGGGCGTGTTTAACGTCGTCGGACAACGGTGAAAATGACAGGTTCCTAGCAATGTTGACATCCTGTGGATCTTGACTCTCATAGGTTGACTGCGACAGCTCGCCCTGCGAAGAGATGATGTTCTTTGACGAGTCATCCACCGGTGATAGCTTTGACTTATGAGCAGCGAAGAAATGGCTGATGGTCTTGGGGGTGCTACTTGCCGCCAAAGAACGAGAAGTCGTCGAGGGCTTCTGAGGCGATCTCCTCGATGCCCAGAAAGGAAGTGCTCGTGCAGGAGTCTGGGCGTTGATTACAGCACGCCGGATGGGAGGACTTTCCTGGACTCGCGAACGAAATCGGACTTCACTGGTCATTGGTTTCGTCTGGGTTAGCTTCTCGGGGGATTGTGTGAATCTATTCATCGAAATTGGGTCCACATCACCAGACGCAATTTCTTCAGCAATACCATCGTCCATGATGGGGCCAAGAAAATCCATGATGGGATCTCTCTCAACGGCCTCTGGTGGGATCGGCGTCAATGGGACGAGTTTCTAGCAACCAACGTCAATACACGCCAGTTCGACCCTTACATTCACCAGTGGCTCACCTTGGAGACTGGATCGAAGACTCGCTGGTGACGAAACGTCAGGACCGCTCTCTCGAAGTCACCTTCATACGTCGCCGGGATGCGCACCTTCCCCTCCAGGCGAAGTGCTCGTATAATCTACGAGAAATGGTGCTGATCAAAACCGGTAGCAATCTCAGATCAATTAGTGCAGGAACCTTACTTTGGAATACGACCCGTGCTGTTTCACCAGACCGTACGCCTTCTTGAGCCCAAACCCAGGGAGACTGGGGAGATAGTCGCATCCAGACAGAATGCACATTTGAAGGAGCTTGACAGAGGACGGCACTCGTCAAAGTCAACCACGAATGCGGCATCACGGGCGAAGCAATTGGAAACTCACCATGTCCTCGGAAAACATGTGCAGCAGCATTCCTTTGTTGTGCTTAAGGTTACAAGCTTGAATCTCCTGGGCAACGCCATCTCGGTCCATTTTGAACAGGACCTTGGTGCAGCCAAAGGGGATGCAGTCCGAGTCTTCGGTGATGACGCCGTCCACC
Source organism: Lagenidium sp. CBS 127285 (assembly GCA_023338185.1). Classification (NCBI taxonomy): domain Eukaryota; phylum Oomycota; class Peronosporomycetes; order Pythiales; family Pythiaceae; genus Lagenidium; species Lagenidium sp. CBS 127285. The sequence continues at coordinate 27,197 of JAADYI010000014.1, forward strand.
ATTCCATGCTTCATCAGGAAGGTGAGTTGGGCGTCGGCCTCATATGGAGCCACGACGTACTGCACATTCATGGCCTTAAGCCGCTGAATGACACGGTGAGCCATGTACGGTGAAACGTCCGCCGCTCGGACAAAGTATTTGCGAGCTTCGGAGTAGTTCTTTTGGCGATAACACTGCACCCCAAGCTCGCGGTTCTTGGCGCGGGACCTGTACGGAGACAACGCCATCCATCATCAGCCGCACGTCCTCTCACCGTTTTCATATTCGCACGTTCATCCTCGGCACGTACTTGCGGCGTTCTTCCTCTGTGCCCTTCTTCATAGGCAGTGGGCCGCCATCAAACACCACGTACGGGGTGATGCCATGGTGAAGGAGGGCCTTGACCCGCTCGATGAAATACACAATGTACCTGTCCGAATCGCCACCACCATCAGCCAGTGGCCGTAAGAGTCGCGCGCAACGGTCTGTCCACGTACTTGTCCGTCTCCTGCCCGAGGCAGATCTCCTGACTGCATGAGTAGATCGCCCGATGGAGCCTGCGGAAAATGTGAGCCCACCACTGTTGAATCGATGCAACCTCCAGGCCCAGCAACCCACCAGCAGTAGCCGTCGATCGCGAGCGTCTGCCCGCGATACGCAGAGATGTCCTTGGTCTCGGTGACGCTCTTGAGCGCTGGGAGGAGCCCCGAGATCCCCATGACACTCGCTGGCGATCGTCGGGCAGGAGAACGATTCGGAAAAGGGCGCGAACGCGTTTGGTTATTTCAAACGACCCCCCGCGCTCTGGCCAAAATAACCAACGACCGCAATGCAACGTTTGATTGATCCGTGTTGATCAAAGGACACAACACATTGAAGCCCAGGGCAATGGTGCATCCACCACAGGTCCGCGCCGCGAAGACAGCGTCACCGCAAGGAAAGAACCCATTCTTCGCCTACCATAGCACGCTGCTGCTATCGCTGTGCGTGGTCGACATCGTCCTCAACTCGTCCATTGAGTTTGCCGATGTCCCCGGCCTCGACGCCGCCACGGCCAACAACACCACGGTCATCGTCATGTATGTGAGGAGGAGGCAAATGAGCATCTCGTGGGCATGGGGATGACGGATTGTCGTTGCGCTTTTTGTTATGTGTGGGCAGCGTACAGGTGCTCCTGCAGATCTTTGGCTTCGTGAACCTTTTCGCGATGCTCGGGGCGACGTTCCTCTTCCGCAGTGGCCTCTTCGACATGCTCTATCGCCAGTTTCGACCAGTGCTGTGGATCCACCCGGGCTACATCTCGCTGACGGTCGTCCTTGGGGCCATTCGCGTGGCACGTACTTGAAAATCCAACAGCAGCGATGATGATGAGCTAACTCTCCTGCTGACCATCGCGTACGTGACTGCAGATCAAACTCGGGGCTGGGGCCACTTTGCTGGAGGTCTGGGACAGCAACGGATATGCGTTTCTCAGCGGCCTCCAGAAGATCGGTACGTGGTGTGGAAGACGATGACTGAAAAGGGACTCACTCCATGGCATCGGTGGGACTGATCCCCTGTATTGTCGGTTCAGGAGCCGTGTGCTTCTACTTTAGCTGCATCGACGCCATGGAGAAACTGCGAGACCCCAAGTTTTACGATCAGGACTACTGGCTGCATCGATGACGCCGTTGGGTCCGAGGATCTCGTGCTGTATCGTTTGTGATGGTTTGTACAACACACTCTTCGACTGTGAACCTATCTATCCGTCTCGACGCGCACGAACTGCCTCCCAGCCAAAATCTACAACGGGCGCTGGACCTTGGAGACATCCCAGACCATCTTGGGCTCGCCCTCACGGGCGGTGAGGATCTCGTAGCCATCCTCCGTGACGAGGAGTGTATGCTCAAACTGCGCCGAGCGGAGCCCATCGACCGTCACGGCCGTCCAGTCGTCCGGCCAGGTCTTGTCCCGCCACGAGCCAATGTTGATCATGGGCTCGATGGTGAAGATCATCCCGGGCTTCATAATCCCGACGGCCTTGTTCTTGGCATAGTGCGGAACATTCGGCGCGCAGTGGAAGAGCGAGCCGATGCCGTGGCCGCAGTACGTCTTGACGACCGAAAAGTTCTGTGCGCTCGCGACGGCCGAGATGTGCTTGCCGAGTTCGCGGAACATGGTCCCCGGGCGGACGAGCTCAACGGCCGTCTGCAGGCACTCGAACGCGCACTTGACCAGGCGCGTGCCCTCCTCGTCGACCTTGCCGACGAGGTACGTCTCATTCAGGTCCCCGTGGTAGCCGTCCTTGTAGACGCTGATGTCGAGGTTGACAATGTCACCGTCCTCAAAGGGCCGCGAGTCGGGGATGCCGTGGCAGATGACCTCATTGACCGAGACGCAGACCGACTTGGGAAAGTTGTAATAGTTGAGCGGCGACGGATAGCACCCACGCTCGATGCACGCCTCGTGGACGATGCGGTCGATCTCATCGCCCGTGGCCCCGACGCGGAGGGCCTTGGCGGCGATGTCCAGGACCTCGCGCCCGGCGCGGCATGCCGCGCGGATGCCCTCGATCTGCTCGGGGGTGTACACCGGGATGCGGTTGTCGGCCTGCTGCTCGCTCACGGGGACGCCGGTCTGCCAATAGTCCGGGCGGGCAATGTGCTCGGGGACCGTGAGCATGTCCGAGACCTTGCCCGGACGGAGCTTGCCGGTGAACTCGAAGCCCTCAAAACCCGACGCCGACGCGCTCTCCTGCTCCTCGGCGACCATCTCCGTGAACATCTTGTGCAGGGCCTTGTGCGTGGCCCAGTAACCCTTGAAGCAGTCCTGCGAGCAGAATGTGCTCATCGCCGGGGGAATGCCGAGCTTCTTGCACGTCGGGCACACGAGCGTCCCGCGCTTGGCGCACGACGGCGTCACGCAGGCTTGGCCGTCCATGGCGCTCGTTTGTTTGTCTTGGTGTTGTGTGTGTGTGTGTGAGTGGGGAAGATGTTGGTTTTGGGTGGTGTGTGTCCCCAACCACCCCATGAATACCTAAAAGTAGGCCTCGATCCGAATCTCGGATGCACGAGTGATGGTCCCCACAACAGCAAGTTGCCGTTTTTTATCATCCCCCGCGCACCTTCCGCCCCCGTTCCAGAACTGCATGCCACTTCAACGTCCATGGCGGCCGCGTCGCTCTCAGTCGCTCGCCCCCGACCCCGAGACACATCCATACACTGTCCCGTCCGGCACGGGGACTCCGTTCATCCATTCACACGCTAGGGCGTCCGTGGGGGTGAGTGAGTGAGTGAGGCGATCGCCGACTGTGGGTGAGGCGAAGTGCGCGCGGGAGGTAGCCAAGACCAGAGCCAACAGCGATGTACTACCGAGCCGTGGCCTCGCCGTCGACCGCCGGTGTTGCCTCCGGGAGCGACGCTGACGGCCACCACCAACGGATGATGATGATGGAGGAACCCGGCGAGTCCTCGACCGTCGAGCGTGTCGAGACGGTGTGTGTTGGGTGTGGTCGCGTTCGCATCCTCGGCCGTGACAATGATGATGGTGTCCCGATGCATCGTCAGGCGAGTCAACTCGAGCGGATCTTCTTTCGACGCGCCTCGACGAGTATGTTGTTTTTACTGGGCGTCATCGGACGAACCGATGAGGAAAGTGACTCGTTCGTTTGGACGCCCCAGACGATGCGTTGTCTGCTCCGCGCGTGCAATTCAACGGCATCACAGCTCCAAGTGAGCGAAGCAGCCGCGTCTCTCGAAGTGAGATGGGGCGGTCGGTCGCCCACGTCTACGAGCCGACGCTCCAAGAGCGCGCGCAGCGGTTCCTCGAGGGTCCATCGGGGCTCTACCTAGAGCTTATCAACTTGGCCTTCAGTGTGCTGATGTTTGGACTCTACATCCTGGAGGTCGGGATTTATAATATGTTTGTCTTTAGCAACGAAAAAGGAAGCTAATCTTGCTACCCCAGCTCTACAATCGCGAGCTGGTCGAATCGTCACCAAAGAGGATATTCGAGATGATTCTCACCAGTTTTTTTATCTTTGATATGGTCTGAACCAAGCGTGACATTGGCGTGAGACAGCCCAGACTAATTGGTTTGTCGGTAATCAGGGTCTTCACTTGTTCGTCGCCCAGCATCCTATGAAATACGTCTTTTCAATCTACGGCGCTATTGATCTCATCACGATCATTCCTTCGTTTCTGATGGTTCGGCATCGTCCGCTGTGGTGGATGATGCTGACGCAACTAACTCTATTTCTCCTTTAGTACTTTGTCACAAAGACCACATCACAACCTTTCTTCATACTTCGTGTACTCAGGATTTTTCGAGCGCTTCGCGTACTCAGGTTGAAGCGATTTATCAAATTCAAGAGGCACGGATTCAACTACGAGGTACATGTGTCCTTGAAAACCATCGAGTCCCGCCAGCATTGAAACTAAACGCCGTCTTTTTTAATTCTCCACAGTTGAGTGTGTTTTTGTTGTCTGCTGTTGCGGTGATATTATGCGCAGCAGGCATGTATCATGCGATGGAAGAAGAATTCTATTTGAATCATGGCGAAAGTTTTTACTTTCATGATTCACTGTACTTCATACTCGTGACGATGTCTACGGTTGGTATGTGGTCCCTTAGTGTCTTTGCTTCCACGAAGGCAAACTGACGGTTGTCTCTTCAGGATACGGAGACATCTATCCCAAAACCATTCTTGGTCAAATGTTTGTGCTTCTTCTCATCATTGCAGTGTTTACGGTTCTTCCCCAAAAGATTGCCACTTTGAACGTTCTGTCCAAGCAAAACCATGCATATGACAAAGACTATGTGAAAAAGGGGAAGAGACCTGGTCACGTGATCGTGTCCGGTTATGACCTCACCACTGAATCAGTTATGGATTTTCTGAACGAATTCTACCACACAAGTCGAGGTACCATCTACCTTGACGTCGTGTTCATGTGTGAGACGCCCCCATCCCACCAGATTGTTCGATTACTTGCAACCGACCGATATGCCCATCGCACATGCTATCTTCGAGGCAGTCTCTCAAATGGAAACGATCAACGTCGAGCTCAATTAGGTGAAGCAACTGCAGTCTTTTTCCTCTCGAACAAACTCTTTAGGCGGGATTCATCTCAACAAGATGCACGAATACTTCTTCAAACTCTTGCCGTACGAAACTTTGCTGATAGCTGGAATATTCATGTTGACGTTTATCTTCAGTTTCGATCATGTGACCAAGAACTGGAACTGTCATCTCAGCTACTTGGTTGTAATACGGCAAACACATCCGAGCTCAGGGCAATGTTACTGTCCCGAGCTGCCATGTGCCCCGGGTCTAGCACGTTGATACTCAACTTGCTTCGATCAGTTTCATCCGCAGATTATTCAGGACCTGTGCGTGCGGCAGGAAAGGCTTGGACTGAAGAGGTAACATTCTGCTTTTTGTCGATGCAGCACGCATATATTTTACTCCATTAATTGCAGTATGTAGATGGCATGAGTTACCAGATATTTCCAGTCATCTTTACGAAGAGATTTCAGTTTGAGAAGTTCGAAGATGTCGTCCGCAACATATATGAACGATATAGCGCATTGCTCGTCATGGTTCGACCGAGAAGATCACGTAAGATATCTTCCTCATCAACTGAGCTCCGAATTGCACCGTTCTCGTCCTTCATCAAAGAAGGGTATGTCCAGAAGTTGAGTGTCATGAAATCGTTAACTAATTCTGGCTGTCATCAGGGACATTGGCATCGTTTTGGCGAAATCTGCCGCATCCGTACTCCACATTGCGAACACCTATGGCTATTGGAATGACAACACTGTTAATTCGTCACTAGCATCACCTCTTCATGCGCCACCAGTACGGGTGTCGTCAGAGAGTCTAATGAAGCGACCTTCGCCTCGGTCTCGGCTGCAGTTGAGCCAAAGTAGCGGTAGTTTGTTTTCCGTAGAGCAAAGCCGAAGTGGGAAGACGTCTGATGTGGAGGCCGAGGACAAAACTGTTCGCGATGGATTATCGTTAGGACCGACTAGTCTGGGACCATCGCTATCAGGGCGTTCTTGTCAGTCTAAGATCACAACTCTGGATAAGATTGATGAAGCGACTTCAACTTTGCAGTCGCCTTGCATATCTCCAATTGTGGTAGCTCATCGCAGGAAGGAATTGCACACAATTACCGAAATTCTGAAGCAAAGTCACTTCGTCGATGATGCGTGTCATCTCGAAGGCCATTTTGTGGTTTGTGCTGGGAGGCTTTCAGATTCCCTTTCGATTGTTGGACATATCAAGCGATTCTGCGAGATAGAAGCACGATTCCAGCCGACATCACGTGCCTTCAGTCAGCTTGGTTCTGTACCACGGTTCTGCGACTCACCCCCGTTCGTTCTTCTTGTAACACAGTTGCCATCAGGATCAGATATCTCGTCTGTTCTGCGACAAAAGGAAGATGGAGGCGAAGATATCAATAACCTTCTCCAGAATGTACACTTCGTCGTTGGGGATCCGTCCAAGATTAGCGACTTGAGCCTGCTGGCAATTCAACGAGCAAGAAGAGTTATCATACTTCCGTCGTCGTCGTCATCGTTCACGCTAAAACTCAAGCCGAATGCTGTCGAAAGCCAATTAAGAGGGGTAGATGGGCATTCTTTGCAACAAGAAAGCCTGGCCGACTTTGGTGTGATCAATTCACTTCTTGTGGCTGAAGTAGTTCGTGAGGAACTGTTGACATGCACTGGTGGAAAGCCATCACCCAAACGACGTTTAAGCAGCCGACAAAATCAGTCCAACGAATCTGCCGAATCGGCGTCAGAATTTTTTCGCCGACAAGTAGAACAGGGGCTTCCACTGGAGAGCATCAAGTTACGCATTCTTGAACGATACCCCGATTTGGAGCCAACGGCATTCAATGAAGATGACAACGACGTAGCAGGTGTCCTTGATCGATATGACCAAGTAAGAGCTGAAGTGGACAATGGTGGGGTCGTAGACACTGCACACAACTCTGATGATGACGGAGATCTTGACGGTCTCAACATTATAGCAATGCTCAATTACTCAAGTAGTGCAAAATACTGTCGGCCACGCGATCCAGCAATCAACCATGACGAATTCCCATTTCTTACACCATCATTTGCGAGCGGGAACGTCTTTGTGTCGAGCGCACTCGATCGCATCACGTACCAAGCATTCTTCAATCCTTACATAACCGATGTTGTCAGGGCTTTAGTTGTCGGGGAAGCACTAGCTGGGCCCGATCCTTGCCCAAACGATCGTCCAACGAAACATGTTGGATTATCTCCACCACGACGTTTGTTTCAAGTATCAGTCGATCCCTGTTACGTTGGAGCCAACTTTTTTTCGGTGTTCCAAGACTTTCTGGTGATGAAGATGCTGGTGATTGGTGTCTTACGATATCCAAGTGCGATTCTTGAAAACCTTCGACCGTTTGTATACACCTGTCCAGCACCAGAAACTACCATCCATGCTAATGATCGACTCTTCGTGTTGGGCTAACATACTGACAAAGTTGCCTCCAAAATGCGAGTACAATTGATATTCAGTTACGTAGGAAGAAATGGTATACGTTCAGGAATCTATCGCTTTCGAGGTGGTGGTGCACGAGCGGCAGGGGCTTTGGCTGCGGCTGAGGCAGCAGCAGTGCCGACTGGTTTTTTTGTGGGGCCACCTCCGCTGCGCATCGATTTTTCCTTGCAAAATGCGATATGCCTTTCGGCTGCTTTGTCATTGAAGCGTCGACCACAGTAGTCGCAGGGAATCAAACTCGGATCTGGTGCTGAGGGAGCCATCGGGGGAGGGGCACGGCCCTCTTTCAGAGCTTGGGTGACTTCGCGGTTCGCTCGCATCGCTTCACGGAACGCATTACTCTGCTGTTTCCAGTCAGCAGCCTTTGATTTGATCGGTTGCTCTGTTGCGTTTGCTGCTTTGCCTCCACCTTTCTTCGACGACGAACTTTTTTTGGCGAGCTTCTCGGCCTCCGTGCCTTCAAGGCGCTTCGCAGACATATCATAAACCTTGCGGTGCCCCGTAAAGACCTTTTCACAAATCTTCTGGTGCTTTTGTAGCGATATCACATTGAAGCGCCGATTGCAGTTGCCGCATTCACGCATTTCTTCGGTTCCATCAGCGTACTCATCCTGACCAAGCACACGCAAACATTGTGAATTAAATCGACGACGATAGCAAGTTCACGGGGTTGCAACGCACCGGCTCCTCTCCGCTCTTGAATCCACTTGAAATCGGACCGGGGAAGTGTGCAGATTCCTCGCTCTCGTCAACTTCTTGATGCCGAGGTAGACGTCGATTCGTAGTCACAGCGGGTCGATCATCTTCGCGCTGTAGTGGAGGCTGGCGTCGTTGTGGAGGATTTGGAACTGCGGCAGCTTGTGGTGGAGCTCGCGTGTCCCTCGCCTGAGAACTTGTGTTCTGTGCAAACCGTCGACTGGGAATCGAGGATGATGAAGCAGCTGGGGACGACGCATAACCGAGGTCTCGCGACGTTGTCGTTTGCTGCCGCGCCGACTGAATGGCCGGTTCTGGAGGCGACCGCTCGTAGTAGAGTGATGCTTGGTTGCTTGGAGCGCTTCGAGCCTTTTGCCGGGCCATTTTCGATTTAAGTAGCGTCAGAGAGCTCTAAGCAGAGGAGGGGACACATGAGTAAAACAAAGTCGAAGCGTCGGTGTGCGAAGTGCCCTCAACGCGTACCTCCATCTCGCTGTTGGTGGATCGTGATGTGTTCGTCTGTGGGCCGTAGGGGTCATCCGCGGGATCGGCCTTTGGCTCCCGACGACGAACGGGGGGGTCCGGTCGCATCGACGACACGCCAGTTCCCCCAGACGCGCCACCGCATTGTGGACATCCGCAACTCGAATTACGGAGGCACGGGCCCGTGTGCTTGGTGGGCCTTGTGGCGGCATTGAGCTTTTTGATTGGCATATCATCCAGGTCATGTCCTGTTGATCGTTTGACTTCGCGATGAAGTGAATCATGTTCTTGGATCAACAACCACTTCCATCAGACACCTCAACGCAGCAAACACGCATGAACACCGAATGTCGCATACCAGGTTCTCGCTGTGCTGGTGGCGAATAGGCCTCTGGCTGTCGAGGGGCGGCCTTCTTTGGGTACTTGCGTGACAGGTTATCTAAGGAATCGTTTCCTTGGTCCCCATACCCGTCATCATCATTGTTGTTGGGGCGGCTATTACCAATGGACGATGCATTCTTGGAGGGCTGAATTGGCGTCTCCTCAGGGCTGATGATCTCTTTCCTGCCGGCCATCAGGGCCTTGCTCGGTCGGATGGGGATATCGTCGAATGAATTGGTCGGCTGTGGTGGCGCTCGCCGTTGTTGCTGCATTCCTGGTCGCTCGTCTTCTTCCCGTGAGGACGGGGTTTGTCCTTGCGTGCGTGGATTGACTCTGTTTCATGCACATTGGATGGGTGTTCACGTTGTACGGCAATCGCAGCACGAGACGGAGCTGTCCCCCCCACGTACTTTGGTGCGAATGTGTGATCCTCCGAGAAGACTCCCCGTTGGCGTTGATCTCTCAGCTCCTTGGCGCGTTCTTTCTTTTCTTGCTGTTTGCGTGCATAATCCGTCGGATCACAGCGGATCCGCGCCGTCGCCCCTGGCCCTTGTTGCATATAGCCGTTCAAGTCGGAACCGCGGGGCCGAGTTGGTGGAGGGGACGTGCGGCAGCTGCGGAAGTTAACGACCGGCGCAATGGGACTTGAGATGCCGTCTTCTCCTCTTGGAACTCCCGTCCGCGCGCTCTTCACACAACCCAACAACCTCGCTTCCTCAACGTGCTCAACACGAAAACGATAGCAACCAGTGCACCACGCTCTCCCTTTTGGGGCATGAAGAGCCACGTCTTTTCGTGCATCGGGATAAACCCCCCCCCTCCTCCTCCTCCTCCCCGGCTTGAGCTCGACGTTTCGTGGTCCGGAAATACGCAATGCGGAAATGCCCTTGCGAGTTTGAAGATGGTATTCACGTGTTGTATTGTGTGTTTTTTTTTGCATGTGCCTAGTTGCTGGGCGGTACAATGAGCAAATCCGAGACGATCTCGCGGACCCACGGCTGCGAAAACTGGTGCGGGTGGGGGATGCTGACCTCATCGGTCTCGCTCTCGCTGGTCAGGAGCTGCGGGAAATGCACCACATCAGTCGACAAATGAGCCCCATAACCATAGCAGGAGCCCCTTCGTACCACTTGATCGGCCTGTTGAGAGCGCACGACATCGGCGGTGAATCCTGCAGGGTCCAGCGCAAACTGGCGCATCCACTGGTATTTCTGGTAGTACGTCTCGAGTTCCTTGACAATGTGCTCTTCCTGCTGTGCGAGGAGCTCGAGCTCCTTCTTGTGCTCCCGCTGGAGCTCCTCACACTCGCCCATGGCCACGTCGCGGGACCGTTCGACCTCGCTGGCGTAGCCCACATCGACATCAAACTCCCGGGGATCGAGGGGCTCGTCGGTGGCGTGGTCCCCCTCAAGGCTGAGCTTGTACTCGAGGTCGATCCCCGTCGGGGCGGCCGTGAGATGTGGTCGGAGCGCCACGACGATGGACGTGAAGGGCAGCGACTCGCAGTTAAAGAGCTGCCCGAGCGTCGCATCACACACGGCGACGCGGCAGTCGTCCTCCTTGATCAGGTTCCGCCGCTTGATGTACTCCCACGTGGCCATGATGATGTCCGGCTTGGTGTGGGCCCGCGCCGAGCCAAGGTACCCGCCAATGGCCCGCGCGAGCTCGTCCGAGAGCACGTAGCGCTCCATCGGGTGGCTCGGGAGCATCTTGATGCGAATGTCATGGGGCGTGTGGCCCGTGCGGGTGACGGTCAGCCCCTGGACTTCCTGGTTACCCTTTTGAAAGCACGTCCACTACAACAAGAACCCCCAAGTCATTGCGGCCGGTCGCTCGTCGGGCACACACGAAAGTCGCCGCGTCACACACACAGCGAACGGACCTCGACGACCGAGTCAGAGTAAAGCCGTGGGTCGAGCTCGATGGAGATCTTGCGGAAGAAGCTCGCGAGATTCTGGAGAGCGGGGGGGCAATGTTGGTCACGAGGATCCGAAGAGAGAACAAGGTCAGAGAGAAGCACTGGAACGCACCACCGTCGCTGTCTTTGGGTCCGCGGCGCCGGCGTCAACCGCGCGGAGGTGCAGCGTCCACTCCCCCGGGGTCCCCGGGGTCTCCTCCGAGCCCTCGACCGGGGGCGTGAACGTGTGATGCACGTGGAGCTGCAGGCGACGGGTCTCGATCTGGGTCCGCACCGCACAAGAAACACGCACAATGGTCGAATGTCCATGGGGCCCTGTCAGTGTTGACGGCGCGGGCGCGTCCCTCGGAGGCGCTCGCTCGTACCCGCCGGGGATGCAGGCGATGTGCGCGAAAGTCCCGCGTGAGGCGACGGAGCTTGTCGTCGACGGCCGCGTGCATGGCCTGCGCGCGCCGGAGGAGCGCCACCTCCTCGGGGAAGGGCCACTCGTCTTCGAGAAATCCCTGCGAGCGATCGTATCAGCGCCCCCCCCCAGCGCGAAGGCACCAACGCCCTTCGCATTTGTCCACACCTCAGGCAGCTCCATGGTCTATTGCGATGGGTTTGATGATTGTGCCTTGTGTTTGTGCCCACCTTTGCTTGAGTGACATCGTGTCCATTGGCGTATCGGTCTGAGACCGGTGAATAGTTGTGGAAGTCGGCAGGCCTTCGTTGGCTGATCCTTTTGGTGACCAGGTCTTCGCTGTTCGTAACGTCACATTTCCTCACCAACAGCCGGGGAGCCAAAACCATGGAAAAAACGTTACATCCACAACGTTTTCATCTAAATCAGTAGATCAAAAATGCTCGTCCTCTTGGATGTCATCCTGGCGACTGCCCATTCATTCCTACGGGTCAAAACCGAGTGAGAGGGTGAGTATTCGCGATTGGAGGGGAGGTACAGTCCAATGCGTTTTGGCAGACTTGATCTGCTCAATCAGCAGCAGCAGCACCGACACCAAGACACGGCGGCTATTGCCAACGCACGCACCACCGCCATCGCCCCGTGCTCCCCCCTCCCCTCCGCCCATCTCGTAGTCCGTCGTCACTGAGCTCTCAACCATCATGGAGGACACGGCCGTGCTGGTCAACATCGCCAAGGTCCTGCTCCTGCTGGTCAACATGGCCTTCATGGTCGGCGGGGGGCTCCTGGTCTACTTTGCCCAAAAGGTCAAGTCCTCGGGCTGGCTCGAGGCCTTCAAGGGGGACTACGCCTGGGTCGGCGAGAAGACGTTCCTCTTCATGCTCGTCCTCGGGGCCGTCGTCGTCGCGCTCGCGGCCCTCGGGTGCTTTGGGGCCTGGCTCCGGAATCGCCTCCTGCTGACCATCTACGCCGGCGTCTTGGTCCTGACCGCGGGGCTCTTTGTCGCCATCATCATCGGCGCCCACAACGTCCAGAGCAAGGCCCAGGACTGGGCCGCCAAGGACTTCCCCGCGGTCACGGGGGAGACCTCGGTCGGGGACAACTTCAACCGCCTCTACTGCTACGCGCAGGTCCCCGAGTACTGCGGGCGCAAGGCCCAGGACGTGGTCCAGCTCTTTGGGCTCACCAATGTCCCCATGGCCGAGCTCTCGGCCTTTGAGGTCCAGCAGCTCTGTGACTCGGCGGCCCCCCCGGCCCCGCTCCAGCCCCTCTGCGAGGTCTGCAAGCTCAAGCAAAAGTACGGGAGCTACGAGCCCGTGACGGCCTGGGCCAAGACCGACTGCCCCGCGACCGGGCCCAATCAGCTCTGGTGCGGCAAGTTTCTGATGAGCGGCAAGACCGGCGAGGTCTACAAGGACAACGCCCCGTACGCCGGGTGCCGCCGGGCCTTCCTCAGCCTCATCGACAAGTGGAGCGGCTTCCTCTTCACCATGGGGCTCATCGTCTGCATCTCGACGGTCATCATCATGGGCTTTGCCTGCCTCGTCCGGCACGGCGCCGGGCGTCGCCCCAACCTCGACGAGTCGTTCATCGTCGACAGCCCCAGTCCCCAGCATCATCACCAGCAGCAGCAGCAGCAGCACAACCACTCGCGTCAGTACTGGTAGAGGCCGAACACCTCTCCAGCTTGTACTTAAACGAACACCGGGACGACCTGTCCGTCGTCGGTGCAAGCACAAATCGCAAGGCGGCCATCATCGTCGCGTCATCAAATTATGCAAAGGCCGAGCCCGTCAGCAGGAGCGACGAGAGAAAGTAGATAAGCTCAAGACCAATGTGTATTTATCGTCAAGTGATTGAGAGGGGGCGGCGGCATCGCATCGCGTTTACATGATGAGCGTGTGTGAGGGGAAGCAAATCTAACTAGGATCGGAACGCGAGCGTGGTCGTTGTCGACGTCACGGCCGCCGTGCGCTCCTCGACCGACTGGCAGAGCTTCCAAAAGGCCGACGCCGGGCGCACGCCGTCGGTGATGGGATCGCTGACGAAGAACTTGCGCTCGCGCTGGCGCTTCTTGTTCTTCTCGCGCTTTTGCTGCTGGGCCATCTTGGCGTAGAGCCCATTCCGCGGGGGCGCGGGGACCTTGGGGATGAACGCCCCCGTGGACTCGGTGTTGTACGTCTCGAGCATCGCCCGGGGGTACTCGTTCGGGAGGCTCGCTTGCAACTGGGCCGTCCCCAGGGCAAACCCCGCGACCGTCGGGTGATAGTGGCGGGCGAGGAGCGCGAGCTCCCAGCAGGCCGTCGAGTACGGGTTCGTAAAGTCCGGGTCGTCGACGTCCGCCCGGTACTCGCCCGCGGCGACGCGGTCGACGTCGCTCTCGAGGAGCTGCTGGAGCTTCGAGTACCGGTGCATGAGGCTCCGGACGAGCGAGAGCACCGCGAGTTCCTGGTGCGGAGGGAGGCTCATCGAGATGAGCAGCAGGCGCTTGATGAAGGCCGCGACGCGGTCCACGACGATCTCTTTCCGGCGCAGGAACACGGCCTCGACGCACTGCAGGGCGACGCCAAAGCAGCTCACGTCCTCGCCCTCGGAGAACCGCCGGAGGAGCTTGTACAGAATGTCGACAAACTCCTTGTCGTCGACCATGAGCTCCTGCCCGGGGCCCTGGAGCGTCCGGAGCCCCGTGAGGACGGCCTGGAACGCCGAGGCCAGCGGCAGGATGTCCTCCTGGAGCACGGCCTTGAGGACCTTGAGGAGGTCGATCATGATGTCGAGGTTGATCAAAAAGGCAAACTTGGCCAGCCCCTCGAGGACCGCCGGCAGGGCCGTCGAGTACGTCGCCTGCTTGAGGATCCGAAAGTAGATGAGCACGAGCTCGTGGAGGATGTCACCCTGGGTCTTGTCCCGCTCGTTGCGGTCCACGACGGCCTCGGCCTCCTTGAGCCCCGCGGCGATGTTGTCGCCCTCGTTCTGCTGCTTGCGGCGCTTCTTCCGGTCGGCCTTGGCCTTCTTCCGGGACGCCTCGCCCTGCTCCATGGTCACCTCGAGGGGCATCTTGAGGAAGGTCCGGATGATATCGGGCTTGACGCGGTGCTCCTTCTGCTTGACGTACGACGAGATCTGCTTGACGATCTCCAAGGGGGCGACGCAGGTCTTGTCCGCCTGGAAGACCACCTCAAAGGCCTCGCAGGCGAGTTCCCGGAGTTTGGCAAAGTGCGAATCGGCCATGGGCACGAGCGCGACGATGAGGTTGAGGTTAAAGTTGAACGCAAACTTGACCTTGAGCAGCTCCGCGAGGCACTTGGCCCCGGTCTCGGCGATGTTGAGCTCCTGGTGGCCCCGGGCCGTGAGCTCCTGGTTGGGCTGCTTGTTCTTGACGCCGTCCTTGACGATCTGCGCGCAGTACTTGAGGTACGTCTGGTAGTTGTTGAGCATCGAGGCCTCATACTCCTGCATCTGCTGGACCTTTTTCTTCATCGGCCGGCCATTCTGCTTCTCGTCCTCGGGCTGCAGACGGATGCGGTAGTCGGGGAGGATGTCCATAAACACCGACAGCTCCGACAGCAGACTCAGCTTCCGGACCGTGGCGTCGGGGTCCGAGCACAGCGCGTGGAGCTCCTGGAGCTTGCTCAGGCCCTTGGGGTGCTCCTTGTTCTTCTTGAGCGCCTCCTCGGGGTTTTCGAGGATCGCCTCGCACAATTGCGCAATCTCCACCTTCTTCTCCGCCAGGCGCCGCTGGCGCTGGAGCTGCAGGTCCACGGCGCTCGGCGGTGCCCCCTGCGCTGCCCCCTCGGCTTCGTCGGCTTCATCCTGGATCTCCTCAAACTCCATGTCGGACACGTCCGAGCCGAGCTCCTCGTCGTCGCTCTCGCTTTCATCCGCTGGGTCCTCCGCGTCGTCCTCGTCTTCCGCCGCCGCCCCCTCATCCTCGGGCGCCGGGGTCGCCGCTGAGTCGTCCGTCTCCGCGAGGAGTTTGTTCGGGCGCACGCTGCCGTCCATAAATTTGACCGGGAGCTTGCCCGTGAGGTCGACCTTCTTGACCTTGTCCCAACCCGGGCGGCGGACGTGGGCCTCGAGCTTCTCCAGGGGCACGTCCTCCTTCGACGATGCCGCCGCCTCGCCCGTGGGCGTTGCTGCGTCCTTGGCGACCATGCGCTTTTGCTTCTCCTTGGTGAACATGCCCTTGCTGCGGAGCCATCAATCAAACACCACGCGCGTGAGTCGCCCCAAAGGCATGATCAATACAGAAAACACGCCGCACCTCAGGCGCTTGGCGTCCATGTTCATGAGGAACGACATGGACTCGGCGTGCTCCTCGACAAAGGCGATGTCGTCCTCATCGACGTCGACGTCGTCGTCGTTGGTCGGGAGCTGCGCCGTCGGCGACTGCTTCGTCTTCTTCTTCTTCATGTGCTGCGGGTTTGTCGTCGTCGTTGCGCGCTGCTGGCTCGTGGACGCGGCCTTCTTCCCCGCCGGGGCCTTGGCCTTCTTGGCGCCATGCGCGGGCGCAGACGCGGGGCCCTTCTTGGCCTTCTTCGCGCCGGCCGCCGCCGTGCCGCCGGCCTTGCGTTTCCTGTTGGCCGCCATGATGCTCCGCAGTTGGCTCTCCGCCAATTGTTGACGCCCCAAAACGAGGCTGATCACAAAACGACATCACCAGCCACTCACAGAGCTGAGCACTCCACAATACTAGGCTAATTCGAGCAGGTTTGTTAACAACAAAATATAGCCCAATGGTTGTCGAAATTAGGAGGAAACCCATCCCGTTTTAGGGGATACCTTAGTGAAGTCGGAACTGACAACGTTTTGCCGCGCTTGTTTGAAGAAATCGTCGCTCTTATGATGATCGAAATCAACGCAAACATGATCAAATACAGCCATTCAACGACCCAGTTGGCATCCATTACATCACATATCCACCATCACATATCCACCATCACATACTACCAGAATGGGCACCAGCCATAGTAAAGCTGGCATAGATTCTCATGGGAGGTCGCCTGGATGATCAGCCGGTCAACCTGCTCATCAACGCTCAGGACCTTTTTCCCATCGTCAAAGTCCCGACCGGCAAGCTTCTTCTTCACCCGCTCCACCACCGACAGGGCCTTTTCATTCAACTGTGGGAGCTCCGTTTCGATCACCGACTGGCCGATTGCCTTCGAGTCGTGGTCGCGCTGTGCGTCCTGGATCGAGTTCCGGGCTAAACTCGCCGAGTCAAGTGCGTCCATGTTGAACCCAAACATCCCTTCTGTTGACGAGTTTCGACGGCGCGTTGGAGTCGCGGCTGCCATCTTCATGCTGTTGGGGACTCCATCCTCGGCTGTCGTCCCATTGGCTTCGGCGGTCGGTCCCGATGCACTGGTGCCGGGTCCACTGGCAGCACCACTGTGGGCTCCTGGTCGAGAGACCACCGTGTCTTCTTCTTCTGGCTGGGCATGCGACGGCACTGCATCCTTCTTCAAGAGACGCCAATTGATCAAGGGATCGTACACAAATGCCTCCAACACGGCCATCAGACTGTCACGGTTGTCTCGAAGAACCCGCATCGAGGCCTCGCACGTGTACCGGAAGTTGCCCTCGATGCCGCTCACTTCCATTGCCTGGGTCAGCATTCGTGTCAAGCGGAACGGGATCTTCTCGGGGTACTTATCACGCTCCATTGCCACTTCGAAGCAGTCGCCAAAGTCAATGTGCACAATCTTGCCCGAGACGCGGTCCAACATCAAGTTGCTCGGGTGGCGATCACCAAGACCCAAGATATACCCCGCCATGGACATGACTGCGAGGGACCGCGTGAAGTTTCGACGGCGGTCGAGCCACACCTCCGAATCCTGGCTCTTCAACCACAGGACGCGGTACAAGTCCTGGCCGGTTGTCTCACCCAGTGCATACTTGAACGCCTCCACTTTCTGCATCAATGGGAGCTTGTCGTAGTCGGGGGCCATCTGAACCATCAACCGATGCTCAACATTCAGCTGAATCTTTCGAGCTTCGCGGTAGTCGCGAATGAGTTGGTGCAGGGTGTCGCAGTTCGGGACCCATCCGATCAAACCGCTGGTGTGTGACAATGGCAACACTGAGTATCGCTCGATTGCCAGGTTGCGCTTGCTCGTGTCACTGTCGTTTGCCAAGAGTGTGTTGATCACGCCGAAAAGCTGCATCACTCGTTCATCCTGACGGAGATCCTCGTGTCCCTTCAGAAGGAAAGGATACGCCTTGCCATCACTGCCGTTGATTGTTACCTTTCGAGGGCGCTGTTTCGAGGTTAACACCGTGATCTTCGAGTGAAATGACTGAATACGGACAATGGGAGCACCGGCTTTGTATGTGCCAGGCACTGCAAGACTCAAATTGTGCACTGAAAGGAGCTTCGGGCCGACATTTGCGAGCTCTAACGTTGACAAGTTGGCCAATTGCTTCCGCATCTTGGAGAACACACTGTAGTAGATATCCCAAGCCTGGTTCAGATCATCGATGTTTTGTGTTTTCTCGAACAAGTTCGTCCACTCCTTGGCGAATCTGAGATCACGGGCAAAGGCTTGATAGAATCCAACCTCTCGAAGCGTGGGGGGTTCCTCAGTTCCAATGCGATCCAGTTGTTCATGAAGAGGAGCAAGCTCTGCAATCATAGCTTTAACGTCGCGATTGTTGAAGTAGTGCTTGGACGCCTCCTCTAGTGAACCGTGCCATAATTCGTTCCATAAGATCGCAACGCGAATGAGCTCACGAGAGACCATGGCAGCTTCGTTCACCAACTTCGGGGAGTGGCGACGGACAGCAGCCAGGATGCCCTCTGCTGCGGTCTTCCGGTTCACATTTTGCGCCTTTGACGCGACCGTAATCGGGTAAATCAACGCCTGCGGGTGTGCGTACCCGATGCGAGATAGCAGATCATGCAGCAATTCATTCATCTTCGCATTTGGAGAGTCAATTCGGGCAATTAACTGCGGAATTACATCGAGCCACGTGTCAATAGACACATCTTGGAACCCCGAAGACATCGCGGCATGCACATCTGGCCGATGTCCATGGGCAAACCACAATGTCAACAGTCGGAGTACGTCCTTCGTCACATCATATCGACGGTAACCAAACGCGATAGAGCGGAAAAAGCCCTGGATTGCAGGGGTCGCGTACTTCTTCACTTGATTCGGATCAGATTGGTCCTTCACTGTTGATTCCAGCGCTCGGAAATTCATCAACGCCCACTCATGCCATGCGCGATGGTTAGTTGGATCCAACTGTGTCGCCGTCTCCAAATACCCGATGACTTGATCAAACGATCCATCGGTTTGTTTTCTCGGCTCTGGAAGCGACATCTGCCACTCACCGAGTTGGATGTACACTTGGACACGAAGATGAAGTAGGTCATCGCTCGATGTCTCTACTGATTGTCGTTCAAGATTCTCAATGAAATAGTTGATTTGCCGGACCGCAACGTCTTCCCGATTCTCAGACCACAAGTGTTGGAGGTAACTCAACGCAACGCGAGGATCAGGACCAGTGCCATCTGCGAAGTTGATCGTCCCTCCGTTCATGAACCCTTGCATTGGCAACGTAGCTCCGCTCAAACCGCCAAGATTTACAGGAATTGGAGCATTTGGGTCGCGCTGGATGCTACGGATGAATGGCTGGGCTCCAACCCGCCACAGTGCGCTCGCTGCGAGGTTCAGATGCCCCGACTTACGGCAGAGTCTCGCATACTTCAACCAGATATCCACGTCCTCGCGAGCATCAAAAACCAGGGAGCGCACAAGCATCAGATTCTGCCACACTTGAATGTTCCTCTCCACGCCCAGCATACGTTTCGTCCACGTTGTCTGCAACTTTGTCAATGCTGCCTGCTTGTCATGCTCATACGTGCTGGAGGATGCCGTCGAGACGAAATTCAAGCTACTGATGCTCTGTTTTCGCCGAGATGCGGGAGTTGATAGCAGTGTCAGTTCTCCATTGTTGTTGGAGGCGAAGGTTCTCAGGTACGCAACGACTTCTTCCAGCTCAGTGAGTATTTGCAGATTGACGACAGAAGGCATGTATGCGCGAGCATAGCTTTCGCTGACCAACGATCGCAACGTCGGGTCCATCACCCTTCGGCATTGAGAAATCGAGGTCAGAGCGTCATCCAGCTCCATTCGACGAATCGCGACCACGGCTTGGAACATGTGCGACTCCGTTTCTTCCATATCAGCGTTGATGAAGCGAGGGATGGCATCCCAGTTCTGGAGCATAAATGCAACACGAGCCCCGTTGCTGCAGAGCTCTTTCTTCAACGCCGGGGGCACATCCAGTAGCCGACCATTGCCGTCGACATCGTCACCCTCAGCCCCTGGGCCGTCGAACTCGCGATGGTGATTGTGATGGCTGTTGTCGTCGCCGTAAATCTTTGACCACGTATCTTGCACGTGATCGTTGAGTTTTCGCCATTCCCCAACAGCGTAGAGGCATCGCATCTTGCCGAAAATCGATTCCACGTTGTTTGGATCCTCCCTCAACACTCGGTCGTGAGTCGTCAGGGCATCATCCCATCGAAGAATTTTTTCGTGCCAAGACGCTTTCACGGCAACATTTGGTAAACGACCAAGCGCGTATTTGAGAATGCCTCGAGCAGCCTCTGGCTGGTTCAGCTTTGAGTTGATGGTTATCAACGCCTGGATCCCATCCGACGTTGGGTTCGTGTTGAATTCGAGCTCCTTGTAGTGGAGAGCCTTTGCGAAGGAATGGCAGCGCTCAGCAAGGGACCCAAGCAAGCGGATATCGATCGGGAGGGATTGATCATCATGCTCCATAAATTCAGCAAGGTGCAACAGCGTCTGAAGAATTTCAGATGGAAGGTGAGGTGACTGAAACGCTGTCTCAAGAGCACGGATCAAATTGTCTTGCGTCGTCGGGGCCAAATGCGGCCACACGCTCACGAACGACGCATTGAAGAGCTCTCGAGCAAGCGGTTGGTAGACAGATGCGAGTTCCTTGCACGCACGAAGAACAGGAGACGGTGACTCACGAAGGAGCTCCACCGAGAAGGCGCGCATCCATTCTGTCCAGTCCTCCTTTGTGCCCCGTTGTGACGCCTCCCACGCCTTCATCAAATTCTTCTGGTCGCACGGAAGACTCTTCGCCTCATCACCACCTGCATTACTTGAGTCGCCACGATCCGTTGACGTGTCCATTCGAGATTTCAATGGGTCAGTTGCCCAGGATGCCACTGGAAGAGGCTGATGCTTGAGAATTTTCGAGACAAGCAAATCATACCGGTCAAAGATGTCATGAGTTCGCGTGGCTTGGCGACCCAGAACCTGAGAGATGACTGGGACGAAGATTGCATAATCGTTCCCCATAGTGTATACCATGCAACACAAGCAGTCCATCGCAAGATACACCAGCTCAGGTTGAGTGGCAATGACTCGGGCAAGCATATGGATGATCTTCGACGCAAAGACGCTGACATTCAGCTTCTTCACCAGAGACCCAAGGGACCCCAAGCCTTGCTTTCTCGCGTTCAAGTCCGCATCGCTCTGGATCAGTGACACAAGCGCCGGAATGATCAAGTGCAAGTACCCATCTAACAGTCGACCCAAGGATACGGCCGTCTTCAGGACCAACAGCGTTCGTGGTCGACTTGCATTGTCTCGTTCACTTCGAATCACGCGGAGCAACTCGGGAACAAGATCCGGTAGATAGACACGGAATCCCTCTCCGAGTGAGTTTGCCAACTTCTTTACCAAGTTCAATACCTCCTCCAGGTGTTCATCCCAATAGCTGTGCACGATTGACATCATCGCCACTTGGTCGAGATGGTTTTGAATCTGCTCCTCGACGATCTGGACAAGATCGCACAATTGCTCGAACAAGAATTTGCGGAGTGATCGATTTACTCGTTCCATTGTGTAGAGAAACGCTGGGATGATCCGATCCAAGTGCGGCTCAATCCGTTTTCGCTGGCTCTTGCAAATGTACATGATCGCGACGAATGTGCCCTGGTAGTGAGCAGAGTTTCGAGGTTCCAATAGGATTCGGATCAGTGCGTTCACTGCGACGGTGGGGAAATACTGCGAGGAATCTCCAATCATCGATGGTAGAAGGTCTTCGGCAGGAGGTTCCAGCGACACGGTAATTTTGTTGCTCGTCTGCTTGTCCTTTTGTGCTTCGTTTCGCGGCGTTGTTACCAACAGCGGCACGTCAAGGGTCTTGTCGTCCTCGCCCCACGCTGGCAGCGTGCTCAATGCGGCAGTGCCAAAGCCGATGGCAACGCCAGTTCCGGGCCTCAGCGACACGACACCAGCTGCAGTAGCACCCGTGGTATTGTTTTGCCCACCAACTGTCCCGTCGGTCGGGTTCGCCTGCGACAGCATTCCAGCTCCATGACCTCCCGCTCCTGGCAATTGAGATGATATCCCCAAGGCATTTCGGAATTCCCGCGACGGTGGGATGGAAGTCAGCTTGCCCTGCTTCTGGAGCTGAAACAGGCGGAGGTTGTACGGGTCCAGTGCACCGAGGATGCCCAGTGTGCGCCCGGCTTCGATTCGGAGAGGTTCAAAGGCATCCCCCGATTTTTGCAGCGCCTGGCACAGGAGATCCAGGAGCTCTGGATACTCGTGGTAGGGGCGGATCACATCTCCAGTCGAAGACACCAACTGCCCCAAGGTTTTGATGGCCACTTGCAGAAGCGGTGGGTTGCTGAGATCGCGCATCTGGTCGATGATCTCAGGGAGGAGCTGATTGAGATACGGAATCAACTCCTCCGCGCCGACCTCGGCCAGGTCCCCGAGCGTCGCCAAAATGGCGCGGCTCACGCCAACGGTACTGCGGCTCTGGGTGCGGACAGCTGAATCTTCTCGCAGATTCTTCATCAGCGCCTTGAGGATCGGCAGCACGTATGGCTTGGCGAGCTGAGACGCCGAGCGCAAGACACAACCGATCAGAAGCGCCCCCTCCTCCTTGCCCCGCGTGTCACCGCTGAACTCGAGCTCGGTCAACAACTGCACCAGGGTCTGTCGGAGCGATGGCAACACCATCGCCGGATTGTGGTGCGTCAGTCGTCCCAGGGTGCTCATCGCGGTCTGTCGGATCTCGAACACCTCATCATTCAGGGCGATGAACAAGCAGCGTAGATTGTCATTCTGGGCCAAGAGCGGGTCGAATCGGGCATCGAGGGATCGGAGCACCTGCAGCCGGATGCTGGCTTCCGTGTCGGCGATGCCAACCGTCAGCAGTCGCTCCAGGACGGCCGTCACGGGCCGAGCAAAGTCCTCGGACGTCGTCATCATCCCCCGCTCCTCCCCAGGGGGCAGCAGGAGCTTGCAGCACGTGATCGCGGCGCTGCGGCGGATCTGCGCAATCTCATGATCGAGAAACTTGACCACGGTCTCGTGCACAAACTGCATGATCGGGATGTGCCGGTTGCCCTGGAAGTCAAAGTTGGCCAGCGTCTCCAGGGCCAGGCTCTGCATGGCGTAGGCCGTGGCAAAGTCCGTCTGGCCGGAGGAGGACGCCGCCGAGCCACTGGAATCCGACAGTCCGACCTTGGACCGTTCGATGGCCGACGAGAAGATCGACCGGAGGTTACCCGACGCGACCGAGATGGACGACGTCTTGGTCCGATTGCGGCTCGTCGGGGTGTTGGCGGCCCCGAGGCCGTCCCCCTGGCGCCCGGCGCTGAGGATCGCGCTCAGGCGCTCAAAGAGCTTCATCTGGACGAGGGCCTTTTGCGCGGGGATCCGCTTGACGAGGGTCGTGAGGGTCTCAACGAGGGACGAGTCCAGGTCATTCTGGAAGAGCTGCGCGACCATGGACTCGACGTCGACGCGGATGAGCGCGGGGCCGACGGCCTCGGCGAGCATCCGGAGGCACGCGAGGGCCTCCTTGTGCGTGTCAAAGTCCTTCTTCTTGACCTGGAGGCCGATCTTGATCCCGCTCATGATGGCCGGGAGGGCCTGTTCGTCGCGCGCGAGGGCGGGGCCGATGGCCAGCGAGAGCTTGCCGATCGACAGGAGCGCATCGGCGCGGGTCGTGGTCGTGGCCGAGTGGAGGACCTCGAGCAGGTGGAGCATGCACCGGCGGTAGCAGCGGTCGAGGAACGCCGGGGTGTTGAACTTGGCGAGCCGGGGGAAGAGGTTGATGACCGCCGAGCGCACGGACGGGTTCTTGTGGTCCTGGAGCTGGAACACGAGGTTGCAGACCTTGGCGTAGTGCGGGTGCATAAAGTCGCCCGTGTTCCGGAGGAGCTCATTGAGGATGAGGAGGGCCCCGTGCGTGGCATCGGCGTTGCCCCGGCGGAAGGCCCCCTCGGCCTCGTCGAGGGCCCGCGAGTACCACTGGCTCCGGCGGTTGGACTCGCGCTGCTGGATGAGCAGAAAGCACGTCTGCAGCGACTCGGAGGCGCTCACCCGGACGACGACCTTGGCGTCCCAGAAGGCGCTCCAGATAAAATCAAAGTAGCGATCCATGTAGCGGAAGGCCGTCGACGGGGCATTGGTCGCGAGCTCCTTGAGGATCACGACCGCCGCGTGGCGGCGGACGTGGAAGGTCTCGTTCTTGAGCCACTCGAGGGCGGGCTTGACGTGATAGTCCTCGACAAACTCAATGAGGCTCGTGCCCCCCGTCGACACGATGTGACCGAGGGCCTTGGCCGCGACCCGCAGCGTCGCGGCGTCGGCCGCGGGGATCTTCTCAAAGACCTTGGTCAGCGCGTGGGCAAACTCGATGATCGTCTGGTCGTGGCGGGCGGCGATGAAGAGCTCGATGAGCTCGTCCATGGCGGCGATGCCCCCCATGCGCTCGAGGCCATCGCCGTTGTTGCACTGGTCGATCAGCCGCGCGCTCAGCTCCCCGAGCCACTTGATGTACACGGCGTGCGAGAGCTCCCGGGCCTCGGCCTCGAGGTGGTGGCGGAGCTCCCGGGCCGCGCGGTACCGCGTCGAGTTGCTCGCGCTCCGGAGCCCCGGGAGGAACCGCCCGAGGACGTCCATCGCGCCGCGTCAGACAAGCACCAGCAGCTGCAGACGACGCGCAGGCGGCAACACGCCAGCAAGCAGCAAGCAACAGGAGCGGCGGCGGCGACGGTGAACGGCCGAAGCAGGCGAGCGGAGGCGCCGCGTGGATCAACAACGCGTTTGCTTGTCTAGGGCGGTGCGACTTGCAATCCCCCGTGTGTAACCCCACGCCATGCACCCGTACCCACGGGGAACACATCGTACCCTCGCTCCTGAGTTATAACGAACATTCCTCGCATGGACGTCTTTTTCCCTGAAATGCACGAAAATAGCCACATGACAACTCGATATTTGCGAATGTGGTTTTGCCCATTGTTTACGCCTTGGTGATCCGCATCTGCTGCTTCATGGTGAGCTCCTGGCGGACCTTCTTCATGCTGCAGTTGCCGCTAAAGTGGCCAGTCTCCTTGCAGTAGCGACAGGGATTCGGGCAGTCCTTGGCCTCGTGGCCAGGCTGCTTGCAGTTGTAGCACCGGCCGTTCTTGGGCAGCTCCGCGATCTCGCCAGTCTTGAGGGCCTTTTCGATCTTCTGCCACGCCTCCTGCTTGTTGGCGAGTTTGCGCTTTCGCCCCGACTCCTTCTGATTGCGGAGTTCCCGCTGGCGCTGCTTCTCGTTCTCGTCCATCGGGGGCTTCCGGTTCATCCGGGGATCCGACTCGTATCGCTCCGCGATCTGGGAGTGCAGGAGTTTGAAGAAGAAGAGCAGGTCCTCCATGTTGCTGCCTTCGGCGCCTTCACGAAGGGCGACTCCCGCGTGGCCGCAGGCCTCCACGTACTCTTGCAACATGAGCTGGATGGCTGCGAGAGCAAGCGCAAACGCAGACACGCAGATCGTGAGATTGGCGCCCGCGTGTCATGACAAATACGATTCGCCACACGCACCTTCGATGGTCGAGACACAGCCTGCCCCGGCCTGATGGTACCGCCAAAACTTGCTCTCCGCAGGCGGTGAGGCGAGTTTGATACAGCGCAAGTTGGCGAGCTTGGGGTCCTGGCAGATCACCGGGGCCTTTTGCCACGGGCAGTCGATGAAGACGAGCGTCCGCATCCGGCCGAGGTCCTCGGGGGTCATCTCCGGCAGGGTCTCGGACTCATTCGTCGGGTAGACCACGAACGTGGACTCGCGGTCGTAGGCGAGCGCCCGTTGCTGTTCCTCGGAGAGCGGGAAGGGCACGATCTCGACGTCCTTCGGGGCCAGGACCTTGGCGTGCGGGGCCGTGCTCTTCTTGAGCTTGTCCTGGAACCAGATGTGCACCTGCAGTGGGAGGACCAGTGCCGGGACCGTCACGTCCGCCGGGGCCCCGATCGCCACGCAGCACTTGGGGCAGTAGAACTTGTAGTTGGACTCACACGTCGCGCACTGCGCGCGGCTCCAGCCCTCGGCAGCGGCCGCCTCCTCCTGTGGGTCCGCCATCTCTTGAGGTCAATTGGTCAATGGATGGGAAACTTGGGGCGATTGGGTTGACATTCGTGCAACATTATATCGGGCGTCAGCGTGGGCATTGCTGCTTTTTCGATCAGCATGGGCGACAAGCACATCTACTGCATCCGCCATGGGGAGTCGCAGTTCAATGAGTGGCGGACGCGGAGCCTTTGGACGTTCTCATGGATCCACACGCGCGACCCGATGATCCTGGACCCGCGGCTGAGCGCCCGGGGCCAGCAGCAGGTCACGCGCCTCCGCGAGACCTTGCGCGCCCAGGGGCTCCATGACAAGGTCGAGGTGGTGCGTGCCTGTTACTGTATTGGCTCTTCGTGTGGTTCGACGCCGCGCGTTGGGCTGAACGCGATCTCGGTCGCAGGTCGTCGTGAGCCCACTGAGTCGAGCGATCCAGACCGCCGCCGGGGGCTTTGACGGCGCGAATCTCCCGATGATCCGTACGTTCCGTCATTCTCGGATCGATAGCTGAGTCGCAGACGTGTGCACGGGATCGAACGAGCAACAACAGACTCAGCTCGGTGCTGTGGTTCGACCAGTCGAGGCCTCTTGCCGCGAGATGCTCGACACGTCCAGTGACATTGGGCGACACGCCGACGGTGCGTTGTGACGTTGCTTGGCATCAGCAAATCGGGCGATCGCGTCTCTCACAAGTCCCGACATCGGGTGGCGCAGATCTGGCCAAGGACTATGCCGAGCTGCGGCTCGACGTGTCCTCCCTGGAGGAGCACTGGTGGGTCCCCGCGCACCTTCGCGCGGACCCGGCGGTCGTCAAAGTCCCCCAGACCCACGCGCAGGTCGTCCGGCTCCGGGAGACCTCGAGGCAATTGGACGCCAGGATCGTCGAGTTTGTGCGGAGGCTCGCAGCGATGCCCCAGATCCACATCGCCGTCGTCGGGCACAGCCATTTCTTCAAGAGGATGCTCAGGATGAAGCGAAAGTTGGCCAACTGCGAGGTCGCGGTCGTGAGTCTATCGGACCTCGCGGCCCGCCACGACCTCACGCTGCACGACAAGTGATGACCGCCGCCGCCGACTGCATACCATCCCACCAACCACGGCACGTAAAATAGAGAGCCAATTGTTTGTATTTCTAATGCTCACGCCGCGTGCTGCTTGCGGATCATCATCACCGATGCCACCGCGACGCCGAGGAACCCAAAGATCATGATCGGGATCATGATGTTCATGAAAATGGGCTCCCCGCCGTGATACTCGCGGCAGTAGAGGACCGCCTGCAGGGGGATGCCCAGGATCATGCTCAGCCAAAAGATAAAATTGCCCAGCCGCGTGCCCTTGAGCCCGCGCCCGTACATGATGATGACGACCTGGAGCATCTGCAGGACGAAGAAGTACATCTTGACGGTCCGGAAGACGATCACGAAGACGCACTCGTGCAGCGCCGCCGAGACCAGAAACGTCAGCGCAGTGGCATTCCGCCGCGAGAGTTTGTACGTGTCGAGGGTCTCGAGGTAGACATGTCGCAGGAGAAACTCGTGCACGGGCTTGTTCCACTTGCGGGCAAACTCGTCAAAGGTCGTGCAGTTCCACCAGTCACCGTAAAAGTCCCGGTCCGCGAGGTACGTGAGCTCGGCAAAGCCATTGCAGATGCACTCGAAGATGATGAACCAGATGAGCAAGTAGCAGCCGAGGAAGGGCAGGAGGAGATTGGTGACCACGAGGACGGGGTTGTTGATCCCCGAGTCCTCGAGGCTCGGCATGACGTGGTCCGTGACGATGATGTAGAGCGTGGCCATGGCGAGCGTGTTGGCGATGAGTTTCTCGGCGACATAGCCCCAGCGGATCCGGTCCGTGCGGGGGAAGCTGGGTTCGTAGACGAGCGTCGGGTGGAACAGGTAGACGGTGAAGTCCTTGATGTTCGGTGCGGGGGCCACCCCATCGCGACGGGCGAGTTCGAGCTGCGTCCGCGTGTACGAGTGCATCTTCATGAGCAGCACGAGGCACTCGACAAAGGCCGAGACCGCGTGGACCGTGTGCCAGTGGCGGTAGATGATGAAGCCCGTGGTGAAGAAGAACATGACGCTCTGGAAAAAGTGCTGGAGCATGTTGAGCAGCAGGCGGCGGCCATTACTGCCGGTATTGCCAGCCCCAGCCAGGTAGACGGGGATCATGGCCGTGTAGGAGAAGACCCCGAGGCAGGCAAAGGTCCCGAGGACCTCGACAAAGTCCCACGAGTAGAAGACCGAGAGCAGGAGGCGGAGGTCCCCGAGGACCCCATGGGCGCTGAGGTTGCCCATCCACGTGCACGCGGTGTAGAGCGTCGCGGTGATCATCGCGAGGTTGTACATGCCCCGGAACTCGGACGTGTGGACCCCCGAGCGGGCGTCCGCGGGGTCCAAGGGCGAGACCGTCGGGGCAAATTGCTTCTGCGTCGGCCGCCGTCGGGTGCTGGTCGTCGTCGTCATCGTCGCCGTCGTATTCGTCATTGCCGTCGGCTCCTTGTCGGTTGGGGCCCGTCTGCGGGTGGCGACCGCGGGGGGTCGCGCGTCATCGTCGCCCGTGGTTGCGGTGGTCGAAAGCGTGGGCATCCGAGCGGGTGGGTGGGTCTAACTGTGCTCTGGGGAGAGTCGGGTGCTGGACTGGAGAGGTGGTGGTGGTGGTGGTGAATGGACTAACGCCCACGCTGCCGAATCGCTCCGAGTGCTTCGGTGGTTAGCAGTAGCAGTGGTGCTGGTGGTGCTGGGGGGGTTTGGCGTCGCCCCCGTCGGGCCGTCGACCGTTAGGGCCGTTGCAAGTTGCACTTGCCTAAATCCTCAAAGGTGCTGGGGATGTAGGCAACACGAACTGACTCAGGGCGGCCCAGATTGGGGCCCACATGGGGCTCTGGGACATGGCGAGGCTATGTTTGGCTTCGTAAATCTGGCGTGGGTGCGGAAGCTTGGGGGAGGCTCAAAGCACTCCGTCCAAAGGGCTTTTCGATGAGGTGACGCCGGCCACGTCCTCGGGTATATTTTATTTATGGGCGGCGTGGCTGCTTGTTGACAGACAGACAGACACCCGCGGCTTTGTCGTGAAGCCAACGCTTGGTGTCTGTGTGGGTCGGCGACTTGTGGGGCCATTCCGTACATACATCCATTCCATACATACACACACTGGGGGGGGGGGGGGGGG
>JAADYI010000015.1:0-55585 GCA_023338185.1 Lagenidium sp. CBS 127285
ATCAATTTGGCAACGCAGTCGTGACCGCTGCCGATCTTGGGGATGCGCTTGTCCGCCAACACCAGATTGTCTCGAAACGCGCAGGTGGTGGTGCTGCTCCAGCGTGGGCTGCTCAGTTGCTGGCGGATGTTGCGACCCTGACGGCAACTGTTGCTGCAAACAACGCGAGCACTATGGCGCGAAAGTTGAATCGCCGATTGAACGACGACGACGAACCTCTTCACGTCATCCACAAGACGAATGCGGGTGTTCCTCAAGCGGTCCCAGCCTTTGCGCCTCCTGGATACGCCATGCCCCCGTTTGCTGCTGTCCCAGCGGTGAATGACGTCCCCGCGACACACGGAATCATGTTTCCTGCGACTGTTGCGGACCTCATGGGTCTCTCAAAAGCGGATATCACCTCGTTGTCTGTGTTTTACAACGACGCGTTTGGTCTCGTCGGTGGCTCCACGCTCGCTCAGATGCGCGCGTCGTTTGCTCGATTTGTTGGTCGCTAGCGTCCACCGTCGTCCCATGAATTATACTTACTGGTAGCATTTGTACAGATAACTCATTTGAAAACAACTATCCCATGTTCCATCATTGGCTCGCCCAAGGCGTGATTGCCCTCTACCTCGCAGCTCCAGCCTGCGTTTCGGACAAAAGGGACTGGCCATTGGGATAGCACGACTGATTCTGGGATCGGTATGAAAATCCGACATCAACTAATACACCAGATTCGTCAAGAGGGTAGTATTTCGCTTGTGCACGTACTCGCGAACTTGGTCTGCTGCGAGCGTATATTATACTACTAGTATACATCAACAAACCCATCTCTTGAAACGCCCCATCGTCACAACTTCAAGCAGCCTCCAGACTCATGCGCCGCCATCGCCACCATGACGATGCCGATGCGCTCGCCGCCACAGCGAGGGATACAGATCCCGGCGTCGACGCTGATGGTGCGGCCGCCGCCCGCCAGGAGCGGACTCGAGCCCGCTGGCGCCGGCTCCGCGCGGCCACGAGAGTATTTCTCCTCTACCGGAAACGCGTGGCCCTGCCCCCGCGGAACCCACGCGCGGGCCAGCGCAAGGTCGCGTCCATGCACTTCACACGCCAGGCTGCGCACGCCGCGACGATGGCCGCGGCTGCGCTCCTGGCTGCCCGACCGACGGCCTCCCCGCCTCAAGTCGCCGCGTGGTACGCGCAAAAGTTTGAGCACTTTGAGCGGCTCATCCGCAAGCCGTACGTCACATCCTTCCTCTGCTGCTGCGGCGCTAGATGGAACAACTGCGCGAGATTAAATGCCGTGCTAATGGCGCGGAATGGTCAACTACAGCCTGCAGAGTCGCCTCGATATCGACATCAAGCTCCTCGTATGTTTGACAATGGGTGTGCCACCGTCAGAGCAGTGCAGAAGGACTGAAATGGGTTCCTTTGAAGGGCGAGTTCCTCCGTCACAGTCGCTTTGTCGTTGGAATCTCAAGTGCCTCTATGGATGGTGAGTCCGAAACGAAAACGGTCGCTCAAGGTGGGCCCATGATTTCACGCGACTGCCCTGCTGGACACTGCAGCGTTGGCTCGATGTTTGCGATTTCGAGTCTACCATGAGGGCGAGGTCCTATATCGACAAGGCGATGGCATTGGCGATATGTGTGGACGCTTCATGGTCATCCGCGGCTCGTTGATCGTGTACAAGAACTACCAGTACACACAAAGGGCGAAGGAGGGCGAGTCGTATGTCGACTGGTATCTAACGACTGTCCCAGGGGTAACAAAAGACTCGGTCAAATTTGGAGAGTGCACAGATGCTTGCAACATCGGTGACACCTGCGGTGATGTAAGTGGGCTTTTCCAACGCTTTGACGCAACGTATTCCCACTTTGACCACATTTTTAATTTATTCTCAGGATGCACTTAATGGCCACCTCTTCCGTGAGCACACAGTGATCGCCCAAGTCAAAACCGGTTTGTTCGCAACTGGATGCTATCGCTACTTCTGTTTTTGACCTGCCTTTGATATCCATAGTTGTTGCATTTATTACTCGAGCAGAGTATAAGCGGGTGATACGATTTGATGTCGAAAATGAGTCGCAAATCGTTCAAATGGTTCGGGAGATGTATAACGCAAGCAATGCGATCGAGATTCGACAAGGAGCGACTCAGGCCAAGAATGCATCGGCATCGAATCCGAATCAATTCTCACCCCAGCAAATGAGAATAATGGGGCGTTTTATTGCAAGATATCGCTGTTTCCGTGTGCTTCCACAGTCGCTGTGTACAGAGATCATCAAGCGTATGGAATTTCGTCGTGTCGAACGAGATACCATTCTCTGTCGACCAAATGGCGATTCGCCAATGATGTATTTTGTACTAGAAGGGAAATTATGCGTTCATACAGTCCGCACACAAGAGAGCGCCAACTTGGAGCGCCTGCAAAGTCAAGCGTTGCGACCGCAACATGGGAAGCAGAGATTTGAAAGCGAACAGTCCTCAAATGTAGGCTGCCTTCCTGGCTGTGAATTATCTGAGGATTCATTGCGTAATGATGACAAGTCATCACTACACGTCTGTTCTCTAGTTGCAGGAGATAGCTTTGGTGAAATTGCAATTTGTAATCGAGACAACGAGCATGGCGCTCTGATTTACCATCCGTCATCCAGTGGGCAACAGACTTGTTCATTGCTCATCCTTTCCAGCCTCGATTATGGTGCTATCTACGAACAATATCTTCGGGCAAACGATTTTAGAATGGACACAACCTGTGCAATCCTCAGTCGAACGTTACCTCAAGACCGCACAGACGAGCAAATACTATATGTACGATCGTTTCTGCTTCATAAATCAGGAGCGAGACTTTTGTTCCAGCAGTTCCCCGATTTCGTTCTCGATTTCATTCTACTTCATGCTCACTTGGAGCGTTTTTATGTCGGGGACGAGATCGAAGAATTTATCCAGCACGAAGAAGACAGTGTTCAATCAATGCGCATCATCCTCAATGGATATGTCGGTGTTTTCCGCAACATCTCTCGTGAATACACGGAGGATCTGCGCGGATCACCACGCCCCGTTGCTCCGAAACCTGCCGTCTTGCGACGCTACCATTCCCGGCTGATTCGAGCAAATACGCGGCGACTTGACGTCACATTACCTGAAAGAACCTCAAATCGTCGCGGATCCGTCACGAGCAGACCCATCGCAGCCCGACAAGACCAGCTGGTGGTTCCAAGAGGCGAGATTGAAGAAGAAGGCGAGACACATACCGTCGATCCGGTCAGTTTGCTTCCTATTGGGGCGGCCTTCGGTCAAATGCAAATTTATTCGGGGGCCAAGAGTCCTTATTCATATGCCGCGTTCGGATCGGGAAGTGGGGTGGACGATATGTTGGCAACAGCCCCGTCAACTGAGTCGACTTCAATTGTTCACTTGCTCAGTATACCTGCACGAATCGTTGAGACACACATTTCCGAATTGGATGAGTTTTTGGTTTACAATCCTGTTCGAGTGTTCAAACGACTTCTTCACGCTGCTGAGCTGGCCCACAAAACTGGGACAACAGTTTCGTCAATTGTGAAAGGTGTACACGCGCATAGACTCCTCGCGCATAATCCTGAATTACGATGCATTCCCCGTCAGGTAATTAGCAATTTGATGGAGTCAATGGATATATTCCTGGTGAACAAAGGGCGTGTTCTCTTCGAACAAGGCGATACGGCAATTGGGTCGGTGTTTATCTTGCTCAGTGGTTCAGTTAGAGTGTTTCATTACGGGATCAAGAGTCACAATCGGCGAGTCACCGCGCACGCTGATGAAAAGCGAGGAAAGCTCCAGAGAAAAGCATCCCTCGAGCACCAAGAAGCCCATCAAACGGAGCGCAAATCTTCTTTAACCATGGTCTCACCAACCTTCGAAAGAATTGCAGGCGATGGCATATACTTGAGTGATTACGATAGAACTATTGAACATACGACAGGTAGTTGTTTTGGCCGCCATGGTCCAATTGGCCCGCCATCACGCGGACCCAGAAGTTCTCGTCGACTGAGCCATACTCCTTCTCAAGGACTGATGTACAGTGAAACTGCCGTGACAATGGCAGACTCACAAATTGGTGTAGTTGGGCGCAGAAGCCAGAATTTTGATCTCAGCCCTGAAGACAGACAAATTCTGCTGAGACAGATTCAAGATCGTGATGACCGCGCTGCCTGCTCAAGTGACGATAGCAGTGGGAGCGCGAACGAAACCTTCAATTCTCTTGCCGGCGTATTTATCGTACTGGAGGCAATGAGTCTGCTTCATCGTCTGAACACTGCACAGAGGTTGCATGTTGCTAGTTGCTTGCACCATTGGCGTCCTTACCCGGGCGAAACATGTAAGCTCGTTCGGCGCGTAGTTGATACTTCTATGACCAAACAGTTTGTGGTTAGTGTTTCTCCAAGGACAGGAAGGTGACGCCATCTACATTATACTGTTCGGATCCGTTCGACTGTAAGTTGGTTATAAAACAAACTCGTGCGGCATTCACGTATAATGTATGACAATCGAACGTGGCGTACTTTAGTGTGACACGAAACTTCCGCGAGCCACGATTACCATCCAACTACCAATCTCACGGCGATGCGAGCACATCAACTACCCTTGTTGAATTAACAGAAGGTGATGTCTTCGGAGAAGAAGCTTTTTTCGATGGTTACGGATCAGCAAGACGCTACACTGCCATTGCAAGCGCTGAAGTGGACACCCACGTACTTTATCTAACCCGAAAAGAGTACAGTGCGGCAATCGACAACGCATCAACAGAACACGGGATCAAAAAAGAAATTCCGATCCATCTTCTGGGTTTGAAGAACCATAGAATGTACGTTGCCGTTCCTGATTTACCCAGCTTATTGTTTTTCAAAGTAACGTCATCTTGTATGCCCATTCAAAGGAACGCGAATGATCGCTGGAAAATGGCCATTTATCAAGTGATGCAAAAGCGCGCACAGCGATCGCACTGGCACGCAGTTTTGACCAAAGCAAAGGAGCGTAGAATCGACTTACTTGTGGATGTTGTTCGATCGCTTGCCATGTTCGAAGGACTCCCGCTGTCACAACTGCGACGCTTGTTTGCATCAGCAGTACTTCAACATTTTAGTGTTGATACAGTATTGTTTTCCAAAGGTGATGCTCTCGTCGACATGTGCTTTGTTGTACTCAGTGGGGCTATTGGGCTGCAGCAGACATATTTGGGAAATGCAAATGCACATCTAAGTGGATCAAGTGGAATGACCAGTCCACAACAGCAAGCAGATTCATCGTCAGTGAAGGTTACCATTCATACGGTTGAAGCAGGTGGTCTTTGCGGCGATTTTGAAATTCTTGAACAAGGTTCAAAACGGCACATCAATGCTGTCGTCATTCAGCCAGGAACAAAAGTCATACTTGTACCAAAGGAAGATTTTTTAAGTCATTGGCCTTGGCACCAAGAACTATTGAAAAAAATTGGTGTCTTGAATGACCACTTGCGACGTATTTGCCGTTTAGACACAGACCAAATGTGCTCATTGTATTACGCAATGAAAGAGCAATCCTTCCGAAGAAACGATGGTACGTGCATGTTCTAGTCTTCTGTTGACCGTGTTTGCAAGACTAAAGCAACGAATATAGTTGTAAGTGGCAGTCAAGAACAATCAGGATACCTTCACTTGATATTGGAAGGCGAATGCGTCGTTCACGATTCATTGACGTTGAAACAAAAACGAAAAGGTGGTCCGTCACCTGTTTCACCTAGAAATATTGCATTGGATACGCGGGTATCGACTCTAGGACGGGGATCATTACTCTTCACTGAAAAAATGGAGCTCAAAGGAGGCGGTCGTCGAGGTTCGTCTCAAGATCACGACGTCGAAAGCCTTCAGCGAGAGCCAATAAAGTCAACGCAATACGCTGTTGCTGATTCCCCCGTGGTGAAAACATTCGCTGTACAGTTATTTCCAAAGAAGCAACTGATTACAGGTCGACCACTCGATCTCCTCGTGATTTTCTTATTGGGAAAAAGTGGATTGGATGTGATACGCGAGAATATTTCTCTGCAACGTGTCTGGCGAGCTGAAAATGTCCAACAGACAGGCAAGCTCCTTGCTGAGTCGCTTTCGATATCAGCTTCGTCAGTAGCAGATCAACCAGGTATCTTCCCGGCACAACCTCCTGGTTTGACACGTTCGATCGTCAAGTCACGACATCATGATGTTGCTCGAATACTGCTCCAACGGGATGTCTTGACTCATGGAACGCAGGTTTCGATTCAACCTAACTTCCACCAGCCGAAAATCCCAAGTTTACGACTTCATAACTCTACATTTCACTCACCCGTTAACTCGGCAAACACGTTTGGCTCGTTTGTTCGATCCACATCCCGACAGACACATTCCCCTCTTCTGCAGCCTGCGTTGATGTCTCAACCACCTACACTTCCAAACCTTCTTCCGTATGGATCACTGTCACCAAGAGCACCACGAGAAGCTATGGATAGTGCACTGCAAACAGTCGACTATCAGGATCAACTTCGCCTGGAAGAGCGCGTCCTTGCGTCAATCGCAAAACCTGAGTCAACGAAACGATGTCAAAAATTCCGAAATGAGCAGCAACTACGTCGTCGTCACGGCAGGCCGCCCGTCAAAACAGTTGAAAACAGCGGGAAGTTCGTCGACGAGCACAGCCTATCACCTATTGCAGGCCTTCGAGATGAACATGAACGGATGAAGAAAGGGTTGTGCCGCCGTCTACTTCACATAAAATGTGAACCTCATGCTCCTGGTGAATGAGCGTGGCTGTATATTAGCACCAGTCACGACTTAATCTGTCGAAAACTCGCAATCCACCTATTTCTTCTTTGGCATCAACATTGGTGCACTGATTGGCCTGTCTAACCCGGCCGTGAGTCGAGATGCATTCACAGCGATCGTGCTACCATAAAACAACAGGATTAGCCGAACTGACTGGCGGTCAAAGGTGCATTCGCCAGTTCGAACCTCAACGGTGACGGGCGATCGTCCTTTCTCGCACCCTTCGCAGCCAGTCGTGAAACTGTCCGGACATCGTTTGCCGCCTCCTCGGTAGCTCCTGCTGAACTAGGAATGAAATGCTCTGTACCACGTTAGTAGGATTGGACCACATAATTCCTGCCTGTCATCTGGAGTTGACTCTTACCCGGAATCGACACCGGCAACGCAGATAGAGGGACGTTGGATCGGTACACTTTGCTTGCTGCTTGACCAGGGTTGAATCGTTTGAGATGTGGGGATGGAGGTTCCGCACTTTCGTCGCCCATTGGTGCGTCTTGTGGTAATGAAACCAACTCTTTGTGGCACGAGAGACAGCGTATGAGGCAGTCTTCTGAGTCAGCATCGTGACCCAACAGCCTTGCTTCAAGTCTAAAAAATGAGTCAGTGAATAATTGCCTTTTAAGTCCGTTTGTGAATATGGGCTTGGTCAATAAGCTCGCAGGTCGACGTACTCTTTGAGAATCTTCAAATCAGCTTTTTTCCGCAAATTTCGACGGATAGTTTCTAGGGCATCACCATAATTCGGCAACCTTGACAACTTTTCGTCGAACTCCTGTGAAAGAATGCGCATTCTCTCTTTTATGGATACATCAATGGTGACAATGTGCTGCCATTGCTCGTCAATGAGCTTCATGGTATTAGAGCTGTGCAGATCGCAGTGTTCGCGATTCTGGAGCAACTGCTGAACCACAGTCAAATGTCGCTCTTCAACATCTTTTGTCAATGCCTTGACTCGGTCCATCGCTGGCGTATTTCCACTGGCAAGCCGCTGATCAAGCACCTGTAGACTGACATTTAGGTCATTTACGTGCCGACGCAGGCCGTCGAACACGGTCCCATCAAGCTTGTTCTTGACCTCGTTTCCAAGTTGTTTGATTGACGCGAAAACCTCTTTGGATTTGTCCTCCAGTAACTCGATGCGGTTTGAGACCGTGAAAATATTCTTCTTTCGCTTGAGGAGGATGTTGGCGACGTCTTTCTTGTGCTTGTCCTTTATGTGGTCGCGCAAACGAAACCATTTTTGGTGCGCCCGTTGCTTGAGCTCGGCTTCCTCTTCGGGAGTAAGGAAGTTTGCCTTCTTAAGCTTGTTGAGGGCGGTGAGAGTGCGCGTCATTTTGCTCGACTTTTTCTTTCCAACTCCACTACCACCGTCAGCACTGATGACACCAAGATCGAGCACGGAGCTTTCGCTATCTGAACTCATTGATACACTGTCCTCGTCCTCCTCATCTTCTTCTTGCTCTTCTTCGTCTTCGTCATCTTCTTCATCCTCTTCCTCGTATTCACTAGTCTCTTTGAGTTCGCCAAATTGATCATCGTTCTCGTCGCTCTCCGCGACAATTGCGGTCAAACTCGTTGGGCCTTGTTTGTCGTCATCCTTTGAAGTTGAGTTGGCAACACTAGTTTCTTCCACACCGCCTCGATCCGAATGTTGGACAGGATTGCTCTCATCCAACGTCGTCACAGGTAGCGTCAATGACTTTTCCGAGCCGACTTGATGTCCCTCTGGCTGGACAGGTGGAAGCTCTTGTTGGGTCTGTGACAGCGATTGCTGCGATTGCAGTCGACGCTTCGTGCTCGCCTGACGCATCGCAGCCGCGCGCCATGTTGCTCGACCCGCAAGACTCCCCTGTCGGCTGTTGCAGCCAATTGCCGAATCGCCGTCTGTCTTTTTGCGGAGCCTCTTTGTAGATGCTTTTCGCAATGGTGTGGCCATTGCAACTGCAGATGAATCAGCTGACGTGATCGTCACCGGGTTGTCCGATACTTGCGCAGAAGAAACCACGGCTTCTTCGATCGTCTGTGGTGGCAGCGTATTGACCGCGATGATTTTCACTGGAGGAGTCGGGGTCGCGATGGCAATCAGGGCAGTCTCAGCCATCTCCTCGCCAGAAAGCGTGCAATCGAGGCGACTAGCTGAATGATCCGCATAGATCTGGCCCAGGTGGCCCTCGTGTGGCTCGTCGAGAGTGCGCGGTGCTCCAGTGACAGAGATCGTTTCCTCTCTACTTTCGCTTGTGGGCGTCCTCGTGTGCGTTACGGCCAGAGTGGGAATTGCAATTTCAGAGGTCTGGATCGGAATGCTCCCGTCAGCGCCTTGACCTGGCATTGACAATTCGACGCCGCGCCTTATTGGTGAGGTGCTCTCAGTGGCGCCGGATCCCTCAGCCGTGATTGTCGGGGCTTGCAGGTCCGGTGCTTCCACGGGGACTGACTCGCGTTGCGCTTCAGACGAACTCGCCACTGCATCACGAGCGGTGTCGAGGTTGCGATTTGCAACACCCGCCACGTCGTGCCTCTCGCGATGGTCAAGTGGCGCTGGTCGTGCTGACGGCAGTGGTTGTGGCTCCTCCTCGGCAATTGGCGATGCCGCCGTCACCGACGACACATCCCTCCTGGGTCGTTGGCTCCCATCGATCTGGTCGTGATCATCGTCATTTGTGATGACGGCTGCTGCAGTTATCACCGGAGGCAGCACGTTGCTTGTTCTCGGTTCCTTCTCCGCCTCCAGCACAACAGCAGCAGCATCCACTGGCTGGGGTTGGTCGATACCCTGGGACTCGGATGAGCTCTCACGTCCCCCTTCCTCCTCCGGCCGCGGTTCCTGCCATCGTGGTTGTGGCGCCTCCTTGGCTTGATCTGCGTCCGATTGCGCATCGTGTGCGGGCCGTTTCTTCTTCTTGGTCGTTTTGGGCTTCTTGCTCTCGGGGGTCTTTGGCGCCTCCACCATCGGCGTCGCGCATCGGGGCGTGTTCTCTGCGGACGACGATGTGTTGGACGCCAGAGCCTGGTGGCGGTGCCCGTCGTCGTCGTGCTTGCTCTCATCGTCATGAGGCTGCTGAGACTGTCGATGCTGTTGCGGTGGGTGTTGCTGGTGATGGTGACTGTGATGGTGCTTGTGTCGCGCTCGTGCCTTGGTCCCACCCGTGGTCTCCGTCTCGGATCCGTTCCCGTCCGTCATTGCCGTCGTTGTCCCTGCCCCACTGCTGCCACCGTCTCCCATCGCCACTGCTAGCGACGGCATCGTCGTCGTCGTCGTCGTCGTTGCTGTTGTTGCCGCTCCTGAGGTGACCTCGAGCTGGTCGAGAATGTTGGCGACCATCCCCGACATGCGCATGTGCTTGCGCTGGGGCCCGACCTTCTTGACGACCGTCGCCGTCACGGCCGGATCATCCTCCGGGGGCACGGCCCAGCGGCTCGCTGAAGCCGCGTCGTCGTCGACGTTGGCGGCCGTGCCCTCGATGTTGTGCGCGATGTTGCGAAGCTTGAGGTCGAGCTCGGTCATCCCGAAGCTCACGTCCGTGAGCCACGTCTCCAAGCGGTCGACCTTGCCGCAGACCACGCGGAGGATGGCCTCCATGGCCATGGCCTGTCGACCGAGGTCCTTGAAGAGCCCCTGGAAAACAATCGACGACGAGAGCGACTTACTGGGGTCTGAGGGCGATGACGTCTGGTTGTTGCCCCCACCCTCATGGCCCTCGACCGCGGCCGCCGACGCCCGACCCATGAGCGAGCGGACGCGGCGGGGCTCGAAGGAGAACGAGGCTTTTCTCGTCAATCCAATTTCCAAATCGACGGGCAACCTCGTTCGCCAAGCGTCGCGCCGCTATCGTCTCACTGCGGGAGCGTAAGCGGGGCAATTTGGATCATGCCTCCGTGGCACTGCATACAATGGCC
Organism: Lagenidium sp. CBS 127285; assembly: GCA_023338185.1. NCBI lineage: Eukaryota > Oomycota > Peronosporomycetes > Pythiales > Pythiaceae > Lagenidium > Lagenidium sp. CBS 127285. Next base: position 10,701 of record JAADYI010000015.1, read on the forward strand.
CGCAGCTCGACGCCCACTGCTCCTCTTCCTCCTCCTGCCGCAGCTTTTGCTGCTGCTTACGACCAAAGACGGAGACCTCGGAGTCTCCGCGACAGTGAATCCCGGGCGCGTGCAGTTTAGTCAGGCCACGTACTCGACCTCGGAGGATTTTGGCGTCGCGGTCGTCACGGGTACGCAAGGAACTTGTGTTGTTGGCACACTATTACTCGCTGCGGTGTTCTCAGCATCGAGCTCGTCGCTGAGGCCTGGCCTCGACGTGATCGCTCTCCGCAGTCCAGCGCCACCTCGGGTCGGAAGGCCGCGCCGCGGTCTTCGTCTCCACGCTACCGACGCCCAACGCCGCGATCCCCGGGCGGGACTTTCGGGCCATCTTCAACCAGAGTCTCCTCTGGCAGGACGGCGAGGACCAGGACCAGGCACTCTACATCCGCGTGCTCAACGACCAGCTCCCCCAGGAGCTCCCCAAGGCCTTCACGCTCTACCTCCACGACGCCAACGGCGCGTCGATCAACCCCGAGCGGAACCAGACGCGCGTCGTCCTCGTCCCCCCAACAAATCGTACGTCACCCATCCATCATCGACAACTCCGCCCCCGTTCAGGTGGGCTTCTGACCGGTGTGGCGGCTGTTTGCTCTAGTCTACGCCGGGAGCTTTCGGTTCCAGACCCCGACGTCGACGATCACCGCCAACGAGTCGGCGACGAGCCTCCTCGAGCTCCCGGTGGTCTGGGACGGTGGCACGACCTCGTCCGCCCGCGTCGCCTACGAGATCGTCTGCGAGACCGCGTGTGCGCCGGCGGACGTCCAGATCAAGAGCCCCCCCGTGCTCACGTGGACCCGAGGGGGCCCCACGACTCAGCTCATCCAGCTCGCCCTCGTGGACGACGGCCTGTACGAGCCCAGCGAGACGTTCCGCGTCCGACTTCTCCCGCCGGGTGATCTCGTTCTGCCCGCTGACGTGGCCGCCGCTGACCCATCGAGTGCCTTTGCGCTGCCCCCGGCGACGCTCGGGCGACCTGCGGAAGTGCAGGTGACGATCCTCGGGCCCAACAACGTCCGCGGGGGCGTCCTCCAGCTTGAGGCCGACTGCTTCCCCGCGTGCCCGAGTCGCCGGTACGTGATCCACGACGGGGGCGTCGCGAGTCTCTACCTTCAGCGGCGGAACGGTAGCGACGGCGCCGCGAGCGTGCGGATTGCCACGGTCGACCTCACAGCCCGCGCGGGCGTCGACTACGTGGCCACGAGTCGCGTGGTCCAGTGGGCGGACGGCGACAGCGCGGACAAGCCCGTACTCCTCGAGGCCATCGCGGGGGTCCCCCGGGCGGCGAGCGTGCAATTCCGCGTCGAGCTCTCAGCCTGGGGCGGCAGCGGTCTCGCCCCCGCGGGGCCACAGACCGCGTCGGCGATCGTCGAGATTGTCGGCCCGAGTGGCCTCGCCGTCGCCGAAGCCGACTTCTCGCTCCCGAGCCGGCTCGAGGGCGTCCTCCGTTTCGCCGACGCGTCGTTCCTCCCACTGGTCACGCGCCAGGACTCGGGGATTCGGGCGTGTCCACGGCTCGTGGTTCGCAAGCCCGGGACGCTGACCATCGGCCTCCAGCGGCGGTATGGGTCCCTCGGGGCTGGAGCCCGGGTGACGCTCAACACCATCGACGGCACGGCCACCGCGGGCGTCGACTATACAGCACTGCCGGCGGACTTCCAGGCCACGTGGGTCGCCGGAAGCGCCGTGCCCCAGCAGAGTGTGGCCATCACAATCCTCGACCCCGGGCGGTACTACGTCGGCACGCGAAGCTTCTCGGTTGGGATCAGCGCCGTCTCGGACGTGCGGCTCGGTTCTTGCCACATGATCGAGGTCGTCCTCGAATCGGTGAGCCCAGGTGCGTGAGCTTCATGGTGGGGCCTGACATGTTCGGGCTGCCGTTGCGTCACTACGGTGGTGGTCGAGGGACTGACCCGGACGGCTCGTTGCTCGTTTGCGAAAGCAGCTCCGCGGGTCACGTCCTTCGATCTCGACATGAACCTCGGCAAGTTGACCCTCCGCACGTCGGACCCCGTCCTCGCGCAGTCGGTGACGCCGTCCGCGCTTCGCCTCCAGAGCATCGGGACGTGGCCGGCAAGCCCCACTGCCGCGGCGACAGAAGAATCGTTCCGGCTGGGGCCGTCCACGACGACGACAAGCCCGGTTGGAACGACCATCGTCCTGAACCTCGGGACAGCCCAGCTCAATGCCCTCAAGCTGCTCTCCAAGGTGTCCAAGGCCCCGAGCACGACGTTCTTGAGTGTAGACGAGGGGGCCTTTGACTTTGTCTTTGAGAACTGCCTCAGCGTCGGTCCGCGGGGCTGCGTACACAGGCCCTTTGGGGGGATCCCGGGGGCGAGGGCCCTCGCCGTCACAACACTCAGCCCCGACGTGACCCGCCCGCAGCTCGTGAGCTTCACCATTGATCTCGGCCAGCGGCTGCTCAAGCTGCGCTTCTCGGAGCCCGTGGACCAGCGGTCCATTCAAGTCGGGGCCATCGGCCTCTCGGACACCGCGACGGCCGTCGAGATTTACTATCTCTCGTCGACGACGACCACGGTCTTCCGCCCACAGCCCAATCCTCTCGGCGGGGTCCTCCTGGGTGACCTGAACCCGCTTCCGTCCGACAGCACGCACGTGACGCTCCTCCTCGGGGTCGAGGACGTCGCCGGCCTCCAGCGCATCGGCTCGGGTCAGATCGGCCTCCAGGCGGCCAAAACGTATATCGCCATCGGCCCCGAGTTGGTCCAGGACATGTCGACCCCGGGGAATCCCGTCCAGGCCATCGCCGTGACGATCCCCGGGGCCCCCGCGCTCCAGCAAGTCGCCCCCGCCGACTGCTCCGTGTGTCCGACCAACACGTACCTGGCGAGCTCGTGCTCGGATGTCAGGAGCCGCGTCTGTGCGGCCTGCCGGGTCTGCCCGACCAACTCGTACGCCCTCGCGGCATGCACGCCCTTCCAGGACACGGTCTGCTACTGTACGTTTGTGACCGTGGGGCGTTCTCGGGCTGCAGTAATAGGTGCCTGACTTGATTATCGTTGTCGTTGCTGCTGTGCCGTGCCAGCGTGCACCGAGTGCATGGGGGGTCAGTTCGCCGCCTCCCCGTGCACGTCCACGACCAATAGGGTGTGCAAGCCCTGCACCCGCTGCACCATGGACGAGTACGAGGCCTCGCCGTGCGCCAAGGGCGTGGACCGCATCTGCCGGACGTGCGACTCGTGCACGCTCACTCGGGAGCAGCAGCGCATGTGTCAGTTCAGCAAGCGGTGGAAGCGCCGGCAGATGAAGGCCCCGTACGGCTGCCCCCTCCCGGATCAAAAGTACCAGACCCTCGAGGCCCGACTGCAGCGGGCTAAGTCGAATCGCTGCGGGGCCGGACGCTGTTCGTGCACGGGCAATGGCGTCGGCAACGCCAATCCCAACGGCGACAGCTTCCCCTTCGACAAGCGCTGCACCGGTCCGGCGGTCTATGGCATTGATCTCTAAGATTCGTTAAGCACCAATCCTCGCTCTAATCAACATGTCGCCGTCGGCGGGAGGCGGATCTCGTAGTACTCGTAGCGGAGCTCCTTCGAGTCGTGGACCGTATCGAGGAGCACGGGGCCATCCGGGAGCTCGTCGACCTTGGTGATGGAGTAGACGAGGTCCGACTGGCGGAGGGCATCGTGGAGGTACGCGACGCCAAATCGGCTATGGGCGTCGGCGTTGATGAGGTACGCGACGCCGTGGGCGTTGAGACGTTCGCGGACGACCCGGAGGAAGCCATCGGCGGTGCTCGGCTCGCAGATGATGTCGCAGCCGATGATGATATCGACCTTGGGCTTGGGGGCCCCCGTAGGCCCGCGGATGCTCTCAAGGGAGTCCCAGTCGAGCATCTCGACGGCCACCGCGGCCTTGGACGCGTCCTCGGAGCCGTGTGTGAATCCCGCGTTCAGCGCGACGTTGTATGAGAGGGCCGTGCACGTGTCCTCCTGGTAGTCCGTGAGGATGGTCCGGGCGGCGTAGCGCGCGGCAACGATGCCCGCGAGGCCGAGGCCGCTGCCGACTTCGAGGACGCTCTTACCGTCGATGAGCTCGCGGTGCACGTGGAGCCACCGGGCGAGGACCCGCGCGGCCCCCCAGAGCAGGTACCCAGTCTTGGGCTGGCCGGTCATTCGCGTTGGGACCTGCCGGACAAGTACCGCGTGTGATTGCACCCCATCACGTGAGTCCTCAGGCAGCTGCACGACCAGGGGCTCGGCGCGGACAACGTCGCCGACAACCCGAGCACTGCGATCCACGGTCATGCGCAACGAAGGGATGTCTCAATGCGAGAGGCAGGGGGTGATGAGCGTGAAGATCACGCACCGATGGGGGAACGAGAGCCCCGAGAGCATCAGCTGGCTGGAGGAGCAGCTCGCGACGACCTGGGCCGCGGCGTCCTGGATGCCATCGTGCTCGTGGTTCATCAGCCGCAACAGCAGCGGGTGAGCGCCGATGCGGGCTACAGTGAGGGGGAGCATGAGTCTCGGTAGTGCAGGGGCTGGCACAACCCACGCACGCACCGATGAAGATGGCGTTGTCCTCGTCGGCGACGGCATCGGCGAGCAGGAGTAAGAGCTGAACGTGGTGTTATTAGTCGCCAGTTGACACACAGTGAGCCACGTCCTTTGGGCGACAGCCCACTCACCTCCTCCACGCGCTGGAGCGCATCCTCGGCCGGCGCCGGCTCGCGGAGGAATCGCTGCAACTCCGTCACGGTAAACTCGAGGTACCCGGCTGCAGGCAGCATTTCGAATCACTGAGTCCGAGTTGAGCCGCCGACCGTCCACGTCAAGCCAACCAACGCACCGAGACCGAGGACGCACCGCCCCAACGTCGACTGCGCCAGTGACCGTAGCGTCTCTTGATCGCGGGCGGCAAGCGCCCCCCGCGCCGCGGCGATGGCCTTGTCGAGCGCCGGATGCATGAGCGTCGAGTCCATGTTTTGTTGGTGGTGGCGACGGTGGAGGGCGCCGTGCGTGGGGCTTGCTGACGTTGGATGAAACGCCACGTCGTACTTAATCGGGTCATGTTTGACAAGCAGTTGTGGTGAGTTACACGTGCGTAACTCCTCCTCTTTCTGTACCGGTACCTACAAATATGCAGGAACGTTTCTAGGTTGCTACAGTTCCGTACTGTAGTACTTCAGTAGATCCCTTCGTGGTGTGCACAGCGCAAAAAGCTGCACTTGGCAAACGAGACATCGAGTTCCGAAGTGGTGCACAGCTACAGCTGAGCTCCAGCATCATCACAGATCGCAGACTGGGAGCAAGTGCCTGCGCCAACGGCTATGCGGGTTCGACGCCACGTCGCTACAGGGCGATCTTTCGGCCCAGGCAGGTTGCATAAGACAGATCTCGGCGGCGTTGCAGCTTTGGTTGATTTTCACCCAATGGGCATCGCCTCGGGTTGTCCTGATCAGGGGTTTTGGTGGCGGACAAGGACTCCACACCTGTGATTGGATGGAACGTGACAGTGGAATGGTGGATGATTGGATGAAACCCCGTCCCGCCGCAAACCGAATGGATTTCTTTTGCGCACCTTGGCATGGGTGGGTCGTGGGTCAGCCAGTGCCGGAATATGCGCCGACGTCACCATCGCAACTAATCGCAACCACCACCGACCGACGAGACCATGAGCGCCCACGTCGGCAGCGCGCGGATGAAGCGCCACTCGGTGCCCACGACCCCGACGTTCGCCGCCGCCGCCGGCAAGCTCCACCCCCCGCCCCCGCCCGTCGCGGTGCTCACGCCCAAGGCCGCTGCCAGTACCCACAAGCCCACGGGGACCTCGACGCCGACGCCCCGCCGCGCCAAGGGCCGCGCGTCCGTGACCACGGCGGGGACGGCGATGGCCCGCAACCGCGAGACCCGCGCGCCGCCGCCGCCGGCGAGCGACGACACCCTCCTCGTCCTCCTCCGGGTCGCCGGCGCGCGGCTTCGGTGCCTGACGATCAAGGACTATCCGTGCGAGTCCCTCGTGGCGACGGCCATGGCCGAGTACCGCGCGCAGTTCCCGGCGTGCGAGATCCCCCATGGCCATGCGATCCAGCACCTCACGCGCCAGCGACCGCTGCCCCCGCACGAACCCATCGGTCAGTGGTGCCGCGATGGCGATGAACTCGAGATCCTGCCGAGTCCGACGACGCCATCGCCGGCCCCGTCGCGAGCAGAGCCGACGGGCACTGACACAAACACCCGGGGCCCGGCACTGGCGGATGGCGATGATACGGTCGCGTTCTCGATCCTCTTCCACCGGCTCCCGCTGGGGTTCACCATGCGCCAGGAGTTCGACACCACAGTCGTGGCCAACATCTACCCGCGCTCGGCGGCGACGCACTACCCGCGCCTCGTCCCAGGTGTCACCGTCGTCTCGATTGCCGGCCACCAGCTCGCGCGCCTGGGACTTCGTCAGGTGCACGAGATCATCAAGCACGCGACACTCCCACTGGCCATCGGGTTCCGGGCATGGCGGGACTCGGCACACGCAACAACGCCCGCCGATCGCAGTGCAGCGCCACCGCAGCGACGAAAGTCGGTCCCCGCGCGACCACCGCCCGAAATGGTGGGCGACGAAGAGGAGAAGGAGAACAGTGAGGCGGCGCCGCCGTCGGCAACGACGACGCGGTCGAGGGCTCATACGACCAGCGCCGTTGCCTCGACGGGGATCCCCGTGCTCTTCAGTGATTCCCCCGACGTCCCTCCTGCCGAGGCAAGCACAAGGAGCACCCCTAGTCCGTGTTCTCAGCGCCTGGGAAGCGAGCGGAAGAAGTCCAACGCCTCGTCGCCGTATGCTGACACACGAGGGCGACGCTCGAGGGCGTCGAGCCGGACTGACCTAAGCGCGCCCGAGACCAACCAAGGGCATTCACCCGAAGGAGATCGCCAACTTGTGCAGAACGTGGCCGAAGCTCTCTCGAAACTCGAGGTCAAAAGCCCAGAGAAATTGGCAACGGATGGGCTCGCGTCGACAGCGACTGCCCGCAAGCAAATGCTGTCCATGGAGGCCATTATGGAGAGATTCACGTCCACGCGCGTGGGGGAGGCCCCACGATCGGCGGATGCCGAGTCGAACCAGACCGAGGAGGAATCGGAGGAGGCAATTGCCGAGCACATGAAAGTGCTCCAGGCCGAATTGACAAAAAAATACGAAGAGGCCAAGCTCCTGGCGGACCAACTGGAGCGGTATCAGCGGCGGCTCCAATCCGTCCGCGCAAAGCGGACCAAGAAATCTCCTCCGAAAAGTGCCCCGTCCAAGGTCCACTCAGCGCCTGCCAAGCTCCGTTTAACCCCGGAGGCCCTGGAGGAAATTGACTCGAGTGCTGGTGTTCCGCCAAAGAGCAATGGACATTATGCCTCGTCCAACGCGTCCTCTATCTCGGGCTACTCGGGCTACTCAAACCGCTCTGCTGTGGCAAGGCGCCGAGCGCAAGCGCAGAACGCTCAGGCCGAGTCACATGCGCAGCTAGCCAAGGTCGTCGGCCGAACAGGAGCCGATAGCTCGTCACGTTGTGACGCCTCCGTGTCTTCATGCAACTCGGCAACGTCCCAACGACGTCGGGCAGGGAGCTTCAGTGAGCCTCTCCGATCTCCGCGGAAAAGGGGCCCTCAGAGCATCAACAACCGCTATAACTACATGCCCCCCAAGTACTCAGCAACCACGCAATATTATGATGCTCCGTCATCATTCTCGACCAAGGGTGGACTCATCTCACGGGCGAAACTCACCCGAGACTCGTTCATCAAGATCCCAGAGAGCCCGGGTGTCGGGGCGTATGATATCAAACTGCAAGAACGCGTTCGTGGTGGTGAAATCGGCGACTCCGATCGCTCGCTGCCGTGGCCATGAGACACAACGATTGTAAATACATTGCCTTGATTGATGGAATTTGCATCTTGTGACTACGCCTCAGCAACGTCAAGCTTCGAGTTATCTTGAAGCAGGGGCTCTTCGTAGGGGGACTTCTGGGGGTGCCTCTTGCCGTGAAGCACCACATCGAGTTTTTCGTTCGTCCACACGATGAATTCGCGATTTGAGAGCTTCAGGTACACGAAGTAGGCGACAGCACACAACAGCACAATCATCACCATGATGATCCAGTCGTGGGATTTTGCTGCAAGCAGTTGCCGGTGCGGGGTGATGCGGTCACTTGCACGTGCCACGAGCACTGCGCTCATTGTCATGTCAAACACTCGCTTTTTGTTCACGTTGCGCCGAGGCGATCATGGATTGAGCTCTCCGTGTGTAGCAAGTTTGGGAGCACGAGTTTGGTCAGCACGAGAGCCAAAAACGCGACTGGTCAGCTCCAATGATGTCAAAATCTTCAAAATTTGTCCCTATCATAAATAATGTGTCTACTCCTCTATGGTGCGTAGCGTTGCTTCATCAGGCCCACAGCAACTATACGTGCGATGGGAACTCTGCAACACTTGACGGCGAAATCTCTTGCTCGGCGGCGCTTTTGTCTCCAAATGTCCGAACGTAGTGTGCCCAAACGGCACTGAAACACGGCTCGACTTGCATATCCGTGTACCCAGTCAATTCACCAAGTTCTTCTCGCCAGAGTGGGCTGCGTGAAAAAAAGAAACAATTAGGTGAGGGTCCTCGCTCCGCCTGAGCATGATTGACAAATAGGATCGCGGTGGAACTTACGTCATGCCCAGTGCCTTTCGAGCTGCCGCCAGGATACTTGCCGCCACGAGGGAGGGGCGATACGCCTGGAACTGGTATTCTTGCATGCAGAGATCGACAAAGAAATCCGCGTATTTCTTGTAGTAGTCGAGTGCCTCTTCGACCATCTCCGTGCCCTGGATCTCATCGTCCGTGAAGAGCACTGGCTGAGAGAGGTAGAAACGAATGAAGTGGATGGGGGTCAATGCGGTGAGTGACCATCCGAGGCTGTTCATGTTGCCACACAGTCAGAGTCAGACACATGCCTGCCATCGCCAACTGCGGGATCTTCCTTACCTCGACAGGGTCTGCAGTTCCATGTCGTGAATCTCATCGTACGAGTAACAGCGATTGCCAAACTCCCAGAACTCGGAGATCGGTGGGACCTCCTCCTCGGGCCCATGGTACTTGGCGGCGATGAGGAGGCAGCTGAGCGCCAGCAACTGGAAGCGGTCCTTGGGGGGAAGGCGACCGATGGTCAAGACCCGCTCGAGGTATGCGATGGCCGTGTGGACGGTGGTCTTGCGGATCTGCATCTCCTCGCCGACCTCGGACATCCAGTCGACCAGCACGCGCCGATACTGCAACATCGCCCAGGATTCGGATCAGGACATGAGCCGACGAGTACGAGGCCCATATTCGCACGACGGACGCACCTTGAGGTATTCGTATTTCCGCGTGAAGTCGGGGCGGGCGAGCTCCTGGCGGAGCATGCAGCGGTAGGTCATGTCGAGGTCCATGTCCTCGAGGGCGATGCGCTGGTGATGCAGCAACCACGGCGGACTCGTCAGCGACCTGCTCCCGGGCGATCAAAGACACTACACGTACCGCGGATTCCTCGACGACCTCGGCCGGGAGGGCCATCATCTCGTCGTCGTCGTAGCCGCTTCCATCGTCAAAGCTCTCGTCGCAGTCGAGGAGGGCCTCGTCGGCGTCCTCGTAGTCGTAGTAGTACTCGGTCATCGCGTGGCCTCGGCCTTGGTCCCGTCAATGGAAATGCCCCTCACCTCAGCGTCCCCAGTGGACGATGATTGCGGCGATTAGCGCGGGGACAGCGGACACGGAGGTTTTTGGCGCGCGGGTGTTCGAGTTTTGGCGCGCCCGCCACACCCGCCCCGCCAGTATGGGCGGATCCCCACCAGCAGCCCCCATGGGGGACCGTGGGGGACGATGACCCCTACCCTCGGCGGATGGCGGGGGCGGGGGATCTGTGTGGACAAAATGCCCGGTCAAAACCGGTTTTGATGACGTTTTCAATACTCTAATGGTCCCAGGCTCCCCAAATCTGGTCGTTAGTCATCGAGCTGGGTGAGCATGGCGACGCCGCGGGCGACCCAGTGGCCCTCGGGCTTGGTCGTCGGGAGCCGGATGAAGCAGATGAAGTTGGTCGAGTGACCCGTCGTCGACAGCGTCCCCCGCCGCTCGCTACAGTAGCACACACGCGCACACAAAGACAAACCCCACGATCAGCCTCGCCTTTGGTGATGTGTGTGTGTGTGTGTGGCGACCAATCCCCCACCTGGTCTTGTAGACTGGGCACGAGTAACACCGGTGGACGTTCATCTCGGTCTTCTTGACCGGGCGGAAGAGGATCACGGGCCCCAGTGAGAAGAGGACCTTGGGGTCGGACTCGGCGAGGGCGCTCTCGGTCTTGCACCACTTGGCCCCCTCGAGGAAGAGCCCCCGGACGTAGACGCCATCCTGTTGTCAACAACAACAACAACAATCAAGCTCGGATGAGACGTCGACGCCGCGCAATGCCACGCACCTTTGGCTTTTGGGAGTACTCGCTCCGGGGCATGGGCTCGTGATCAAAGCCGAGCTGGTCGATCGGGAGCGTGTACTTGCGGGCAAAGTTCTGACTCGCCCCGGTCAGGAACGCCTGCGTGAAGAAGAACCCCGAGATCCAGAAGACGACCGGCGGGCGATCCTGCAGCCACTTGCCGAAGAACGTGATCCGCTCGAGGAGGTCATTGACGTAGCTCCCGAGGGGCTTGAGCGACGGGTACGACCGCGCGGCCCACATGGCCGGGATCTTGCCATAGAACAGGCTCTGGGAGACATTCTCCAACTCGGCCGACATGACCACGAGGCCCTTGAGGGCCTTACGGAGGCTCACGAGGCTCGCGCGGATGGTCGAGAGGAGGTTGTTGAAGCGCACGAGCTCCTGGCACAGCACCGTATTCATGGACTCGTCCCACTGCACGGGATAGCGGATCTGCGCCATCTCCATGTCAAAGTTCTCGGGGAGCCGCTGGAGGATATCGGCGGCGACCGACTCGACCATGTCCTCCTGGGACATGGTGCTGCTGCTGCTCCCGCCGCCGGTGCTCTGCGTGAGGAGGATATCGCTGCAGAGCTTGGTCGTCTGGTTTTGGTCCTTGGTGATGGTCGCATTGTCGTGAAGCCCAAAGACCCCCGGCGGGGCAACGAGCGGAAGCCCCTCGATGTACTTGACAAAGGTCTCGTGCGTGCCGTCAGGTGGAAGCGTGTACACGCCGACTTCGTCAAAGGAGTAAGCGGCATCGAAGACGTCCATGGTGTAGAAGCGACCGAGGATGCACGCGAGGGTTCGTCGGTCCTTGTCGTCGGTCACGCGCCCGCCGTAATTGCACTCGCCCGTGCAATACCGCAAGGCCCGCAGGGGGATCTCGTCGTTCTCGTCGATGAACATGGCAAGCTGGCGGATGCTGATGCTCAGGTCCGACTCGTTGAATTCGTACTGGATGTTCCAGCCCAGCGGGCCAAACTGGCGCCGCTCTCGAACAAGTGCATGGAAGAAGCACAGCGAGTACAGGAGCTTGCGGAACTCGGGGCCCTTGGCAACGCTCTCGAGGAAGCCGTTTTCGCCAATGGGGTCTGACATGTACGAGCCGAGCAAGTTGGCTCGGAGTCCTTGCGGGGGCTCGTTGGTCATCTTGACGCCGTTCTGCAGCACCGCCGCCGGGAAGACATTCGAGGGGTACGTCGTGCACCACAGACGGAAGTCCGCGTGGGTGTTGTCCGGTTTGATGTCTTCGGCGATCTTCTCCATCACCGGCATCCAGCTTGGCGCCAGGTGGCAGTTCTGGAGGACGACCCACGTCCCGGCTTCCCGAGCACGGACGATCATCCGCTCGGCAATCGGTCCCTGGCCTTGTCCCAGCGAGATGGTCTCGCATTTTTGCCGAAGCGAATCGGCGAATTTGAGCACCGAGCTCATCGGATCTGAGCCCGGGGAGAGGATGAATACCAAGGGTGACGAGACGTTGCTGTCAGCATACGATAACGCAAGGTCAAACTGCGGCGGCTTGACAAACTTCTCGCCCATCTCTTGCACGAGGAACAATTGCACTCCGACGACCAAGAGGTCCGGACGAATGCAGCGGAGACCAAGCAGCCGGCGAAATGGAGATACAGAACCCATCAACCCGGGGAATGGCAGGGTGTGGCCAATGGGGCTGTCGTATACAGCTTTCCATTGCTCTTCGTTGTCCAAAAACTCACCGACGATGCCCTGGAATGCCGGCAAGGCGCTCAGACGCGAAAACTCGGCCCACTGCTTGTCACTCAGCCAGAGTTTGGCAGGGTTTGGCGGTGGGTCTGACAGTGCGATGCCCCCCGTGAGGAGGAAGTACCACTCAGAGCTATCGATCTCGTCCTTGCCTTGCTTGATTGAGATACACAACAGGAAGGAAAACATCAATTTGTCCTTCTCCAACAAGGACCGACAAATGTTGCGGTAGAGTGAGTACGTGAAGTGACTGTCGAGGTTCGCCAGTCGCTGGGTTATGTCGGGCGACCGCTCACTTTGTTGGATGCTGAGGATGAAGAGATTGATGAACCATGAGAGTGAGTATTGATAGACTGGTTCAATGTTCGCGAGCTGGTCGATGCAGAAGAAGAGCACCTGGCTCGAGTACGCCACAGGTTGGTAGCCCTGTCGAACCTCGTCAATCTCTTTCTCGGTGATCTCTGCAACTTTTTGTTCTTTCTTGATATCGTCGGCGACATTTTTACTCTGATTCATAGTGTTGATGGCGTTTTCGTCCTCCAAGATGTTACCTTCAGACGAAGACAAGATGTGCAGAATTTTGTCTTCAATGTCCTTCAGCAGGGCTTTATTCTTTGCGTTCTGTACGATCAGTTTGTTCTTTTGTTCTTCCAGATCTGGTCTTTCCTGGGCAACTACAATGCCAAGCAACTGATCCTCAAGACCTCGTGGAGTGATCATAAAGTTCAGCAGTGTCACTTTCACGGACACCTCAGGAAGGTAGTGCGGATTTCGGTACTTCGTCGTGATGTAGAAGCGGAAGTTCTCGGAATATTCGACAGTCGAGTCTCCCAAGCGTATGCACGTCACGCCACCTTGCTTGAATGTCTGCTTAAGCAGTAATGGTTCGAGTGATGGATCGAGCTCCTCAGCCACGTTCTCTAAGAGCACTGGTGTGCCGAACTGGATTGCGTTCTCCAATGTTCGCATGTAATCGCCATCTGTGAGTTTGATCACCACCAATTTGGTATCCTTTTCCATATTCCGGATCCATTTATTTGCTTGACCCTGAGGGTCAATCATCAGTGGCCAGCGACGAGAATTGAAGACGATGATACCATTGTCGACGGAAAACGCATCTGTTGGGAGACCATCAATGTTCCACTTGCGGATTCGTACCGGATCCCCAAGCGTCCCATTCAAGGAGGGCGAATCGCTGCAGGGTATACCGAGCTTCTTGCAGCGTTGGACCCAGTCGTTCACGGCTTCTTGACGAAATACAGATGTGAATGGACCAAGATACGCCACAACACCAGCGGCCATGAGCACGTCCCCGGTCAGCCGACTGTACTGGACACCCAAATCGGCAGCAAACTCGGTCCATCGGGTCTTCTCACCACCAAGACTCTCGATTAACGTTGAGGCTCGAACAAGTTTCTTCCCCGTTAAATCGACTTGATACTCGAGGTTTTGCTTCTGCTTCGTTGCGGCATCAAACTGTCGCTGGAGTTCGGCAAGCCCGTCTTCGACTTCCTTGAGCTGAGCAAGCTTCTCATTAAGCTTCTGCATAGTCTCTTCGAGGGCCTGCTCTGCAATCTTGAGCGCCTCACGCTTTGGTGCCACGACCTTCGAGACATTGTCATACAATGCCATCGCATGTACCCATTTACAAAGGCCAGCAGCGGCTTTGGAAGCCTTCTCTGCCTTCTCTGGACTGAAATTCTCATTCGAGATGTAGCTGCTCATGACAATCTTCATGATTTTGGGGTCCAAGTTGTCCTTGTCGAACTTCTTCAGGGTCGTGATGAATGCCGGGTCACTCAGCATTTTCTGAGATGGGCCCCAGTAATCCATAATTCTCTTTGATGGGTCGTTCGGATCTGGAATTCGGGCAGGTTTAATTCCAAGCATCACACAAACACCCTCGCACACAAGCTTCACGCCTGCTGGAGGATTCGCCATGGACTTCACTTCGTTGATCTCCGACGGTTTGATGGTATCGAGAGCCTTGAGGGCCTCTTCTAGTGCGGGGATGGCCTCCGCGAGATCGGCCTCAACGCTTGCCTTTTGCTGCTCACACACAGCTTTCGATGCATCCGCCACTGCAACGTCCGCCTGGACCTCACCTCGCGTCTTCTCAACTGCTGGGAGCTTGGATTTGATCTCTTCCATTAGAATGTCGGTGTCTTTCTTGGACTTATCGAGGACTGGCTGAAGATCCTCGAGTTCGCGACGCATGACAGAGACGTTTTGCTCAGCAAATTGCAGCTTGTCAAGCCCAACCAAGTACCGATTCCGGGCAGCTTGGACCGACTCGCGACGGCGTGCGAGAAAGCTTTTGAAGGCGATGATGAGCTCGAGGTATGATGTCGGCGTGACATAGTTTTGGCGTCGAAGTTGCTTGAGGAAACGTTCCGAGTGCTCCATGACGCTCACGTGGAAATACTGGCACGTATCAACGATAGCTTTTCGCACGCCGGCGCTATCCATCTCAACATCAGCGAGGAACTTCTCGGCTACGGCCACAAGTGCATCAGATGGCCACGCCGTGAACCAATCAATGGTGCAACAGTTGATGAGGGAAGGGAACTTGCGGAGGCGGTCGCGGAAGGCATCTCCGATCGGCGAGCACGCGAGAACGATGTGGAGATTCGACCGCACGCGCTGGATGAAGAAATTGTACAGTTGCGCGGGGGTCATGTTGTCACCAACCGACTTGCCAAACTTCTCTTTCGCATGCGGCCGCACGGCTTCGCAGATCCCCACACGCTCGTCGTAGGGAAACAAGTTGGGGATTTCACCCGAGTTGAGCATGTTGTTGATATCCTCAACAAAGCCATCGTACTTGATCTGGGTGTCGCTGAAGAGGAAGACCAAAGGACGAGCACCTGTGCCGGCCATGCGGAGGACGTCCTTCATGTCCTCGCGCCATTCGTTCATTGTGTAGTTCTTGGAGATCTCGATCTGCTTGATCTCGTAGTCGACGATGAACGTGGCCAAACGCGTGAGTGACTGCCGTCCACTGCCACCGACGCCAACAAGTAGCGCATTGCCCCCGGGCATGTTCAGGACCCGGACGATCCGCGAGAGATGTTCAATCGCGAAGAGGAACATCACCAGGTTCATGGGCTTCCGGCTGATACCATTGTACTCGCTGAGGTAGCCGTCCAGGCAGGCAATGAGCTGCTGAATACCGTCGAAGTCACCTTCAAGACGGACGTCGACCTCCTTGTACAAGCGTGGCGAGGCATCGGGGTCCATGTAATCACCAAAGAAGAGATTCCGCATGTCCACAGCGTTCACGGGGCCCTCCCTGCCGCGCTTCAGCGATGCAAACACTTTGTCAAAGTTGGCCGCAAAGTGTTTAATGGTCATCTTCTTCTGGACGTCATTGAACCACGCACGGTCGTCATCGTCGACGAGGCGGTCACCGATGACACGCAGAGACTCGTGAACCCATAGCTTGACCAGCGAGTTGGCCGTGAATTGGTCACTGGGGGCGACGAGCATAATTCCCTGGACGATTCGCGAGAAATCCCGAAGGTTGAATGTGTAGTGCGACTTTTTCGGGGTCGGAAGAAGGGACGCCATGGCCAGTTGGTACGTCTCTAGCGTCGCGGCGACGACACCATCGGCGAGGCGCTTGACCTCGGGTAAGAACGCCGTCCCCGAGCCAAAGTACGCGTGAAGAATGGTCGAGAAGATCCGCGTGAGTGTGGTATCATCAAACTCGGAAAAGCACAAGAGGTTGAAGTGTCGGAGGAGTCTCGGTGTCACGTTGTTCCGGCCACCGCCGGGTGGGCCCATGGCCGCAAGGACGATCGTGTCGATGATCTTGCGCCAGGTCATATCCTTGAGGTCGTAGTACCCATCCGAGTCCACGAGCTGACGGATGAGCTCGATTGGCGGCTGGGCGCCGTAGGTCTCGACGAGGGGCATGTTGAGATCATCGACAAAGACCAGGGCGTCCTTCCCGACTGGCGGCCCAAAGACTCCCTTGCGGCGCTTGTCAAGTTTGCCATCAATGATGTTTTGGGTCATGTTGGCGGATGTCTTGGCCGAAAAGGCAAGCATCACGACGCTGTACTTGTCTTGCGGGAGCGTCTCGTTGAGGATTGACGACATGTAACACGACTTGCCCGTCCCCGTCGGCCCGCACACGAGCACCTTGCGCTTGTTACTCACGAGCAGCTGCACGAGACACTCGAGTTGGGCCGTGTAGATCGTTGGGACCACCATCTGATTGAAGGGCGTCCCCGGGGCAATGACGTACTCGCGCAGCAGCTCCTCCCAGCGCTGCCACTTGGCATCCTGGACGTTGAAGACGAAGTCATGGAGAATGCCCTTCGCGGGTGGTGGCAACGCCATGGTGTAGGTCGTGGCCTTGCCCGTGTCGTCGAAGGCGGGCTTGATCCACTTGCGGACCTGCAGCGCACGACTCACAGTCGCGTACTTGGTCTCGAGAGCGTTGATGTTCTCCATGATGGTCCGGACAAACTCGCAGAACCGGGTCCGGCCGTCGGCGTTGACGCTCTCACCGACGGACCACGTGAGGGCAAAGAGGAAGGCGCTCTCGATCACGGCCTTCTTCTTGGAGCCCGGTTCCCGTGGGAGCTGGACCAACTGTGCCTCGAGGATGTGAATCAGTGACTGGACGAGATTGGTGTCGACCGTCGGGCTCATTTCGACGAGCTCCTTGCGGACAAAGGCAATGCACGGCTCAACGAGCCACGAGAAGAGGAACGTGATGAGCGCTCGCTGCTCCCCGTTGATTTCCAAGGGCCCCGGCGGGGATTCGGGCTGGCCGTCCACGACGGTGATCGAGTCGAGCCACGAGTCGAGGAGGGGCATCCACCCGAGCTGCTCCGGCTCCATGTAGATCATCCCGCACCGCGAGACCGTGGCCGGGGACGCGACGAGGAGGTCCATGGGCTCGAACATCATGCTCATGACCGCCGACATGGCGATGATCTCGCCGCTCATGAGGCAGAGCTTCTTGTTGTCATCGAGGACGGTGTTCATGTTCTCGATCCACACGGCGTCGACGGGGCCATCGAACATGAGCCACTTGCGCGCGGGGGTCCGGGCGTTGGCGAGGTTGCGAAAGTTGATCGCCAGGACCCCATCCCGCCATTCGTGCGACACGGCGTCGAATTGCCCGTAGAGCTGGCCCATGGTCACGGACTTGGGGTTGATCACGGCGATCTGGACCTCGGTCCAGCGGGGATCCTCGGGGAAGGACTCGTGGAGGTGCGTCAGCACGTCGGCGAGGACCCGCCAGGAGCAGGTCTTGCCGGAGAAGGGCATCCCAACGACCATGTACCCGTGGCGGACGATCATCATGTCGTAGATCTGGATGACCTTCTCGACAAAGTTGGGCACGGGCTGGAGGTTGAGGCGCTTGCACACGACGTGGATCGAGTGGAGCATGTCCCGGCGGTCCGGGGGCTCGATGACCACCCCGGGGAAGAGATCCGAGACGATGCCATTGAACAGCGGGACATCCGGGCTCAGGAACTTTGGCAGGTTCACGTCGATGATGGACCGCAGCACGAGCGTGTCCTCGCGGAGGTGGCCCTCGGCCCGCTTGAGGTTCCCCGCGGCCCGGAGCACGGCCATGACCGCCCGCATGCCGTAGTCGTAGTGTGACTGCGACGAGAGCTGCTCGGAGCAGAGCGTGTACGTGGTCGTGATCTTCTTGGACAGCGCGCTTGCCTCAGTGTAGCCATACGAGTAGAGCATGATCTCGGCGATCATGGCATAGTCCGGGACCATCATCGCCACCGTCCGGAAGAGCACCTTGAGGTTGTCCGGGAGCTCGGCCCGACCCGCGTAGCCGGGGTTCATCGTGATGAACGGGCAGCACGTCGGGTTCAGCCGGAGCTCGGTGCCCTCGAAGACAAAGGTCGCGAGGTTTTGGGCCTTTGCGAGCTGGATGCACAGGATCTGCTGGGCAATGACCGACAGGACCTCCAGCTGGATGCGGTTGAACTCATCAAAGCACGCCCACGCCCCCGAGCTCGCGAGGCCCTTGAAGAACTTGCCCATCGCAAGGTAGTCGAGGCCGTCCGAGCAATTGGTCACGACGCACTGGATGGCGATGGCCTTGGCCAGGTCCTTGGTCGTCTCGGTCTTGCCCGTCCCCGCTGGGCCCTCGGGGGCCCCGCCGAGGTTGAGGTGGATCGCGCCCATGAGCGTCCGGTAGCAGCGATCCGTGAGCGGGGTGATCACGAGCCGCATGCTGTTGCCCAGGTACTCGTAGGCGTAGAGGGCCATGGTGTTGATCATCCGGCACTCGAGCGAGTGGGGCTTGCCCGTGGTCGCGGAGACCCGGCCCTGGATCCAATAGTACCGGAGCTGCGCGAGCCAGTCAAAGTCATTCTTGTCGCTGACCTTGAGCTCGACGAGCTCGGCGATCGTGTCCCGATTGTGGACGTCCATGACGACCAGGGCCCCGAGGGTGATGCGGATGAGCTTGGGGAGCTCCCCGCGGACGAGCTCGACGGTGCGGGTGAGTTCGGTCCGGAGCACCTGCAGGTGGCCCTCCATCGCCGCGAGGCGGTTCTCCTCGGCCATGAGCACCTTCTCGGTCTGCTGGGTCCACATAGTCTGGTTGACCGCCAGGACGACCTGGCCGGGCCACTGCTGGACCCACTGGAGCCGGTCCTTGGTCGGGTAGTCGAGGATCGACTCGTCGAGGTGGTGGGCGACGCTCTTGCGCATGGTCATCTCGACCTCCTGGAGCCAGACCTCGACGTTGCCGCCCGAGTTGTTGGGGTTGATGAGGTTCTGGTCAAGCTTGGCGTACTCGAACGGCACCTTCTCGTTCTCGGGGCTGAGCATGGCCGTGATGTCGAGGTTCTCCTGGAACTCGAGCTGCGAGATGCCATCAAATGCCTTCTTGAGGTGTGGCTGGACGCGCAAGGGGTCCTTGGTCTCGGACAAGATCTCGAGGAGCTCGTCGTTGGAGAGGAAGAAGAAGCGCGGGAAGTAGAGGCGCTTGGTCTCGAGGTAATCGTTGAGGCCCTTCTGGATGGTCTCCAGGTCCTGGTTGGACTGCTGGAGGCTCGGCAAGAGATCCTCCCGCTCAGCGACCTTGAGCACGAGGGGATTGGCGATGGTGTCGGACATGTTGCGCCGCCAATTGGCATCGACCTTGCGGAACAGCGCCCCCTCGGTCGGCATCTGCCGCATGATGTCGTCCGAGCTGAAGATGGGCTCGAGGTAGAGCCACGTCGCCTGGACCTTGATCCAGTTGTCCATGATGTCCTGGACCGTGATGAGCATCTTCTCCCACTTGAGGATCCGCTCGAGGTACGGCTTGTTGTAGCGGCTCCCGCGCATGGACTGGGTCTTGACGATCTGGTCGTCGATGATCTGCTGGATCTCGTCCGTCGCGCAGAGGATCGACGTCCCCGTCGTGCGGTATTCCTTGGTCCCAAACTTGACGCCGACCCACTCGGCCTCCATCTTATCCAGGGCCTTCTCAAGCGAGTACTCCTTCGATGCGCTCACGCACGTCTCCTCGATCTGCGCCGTGAAGCGATGGAGCCCGAGGGCGATGAGCTGGTTCATGTTCAGGCCGTCCTGGACCTGGACCTCGATCCCCGTGATCCGCTCGATCTCCTCCCAGTGCCGCTGCCGGATCCCCGGTGAGCACACGAGGTTCATGAGTGGGATGAACGAGTCGAGCATCTCGTCGAGGATCTTCTTGACCTCCTGGGCCATGGTGATGGCGACGGCATAGACGTCGGTGTTCTTCTCGCACTCCTTGATGATCTTGACGATCGTCCGGCGAAACTGGTCGCAGTCCCGTTCCATCTCCTCGCCGTTGACCGATGCCAAGGGGGCCTCGCGGCTGAAAGTCACCTTGTCCATGGTCTGCGCGATCGTCGTCCAGAGTTTCTCGATGGGGACGAGCATCTCCTGGATCTCGCTCAGCGCCGTCTGGTTGTTGGTCACGGTCATCCCGAGGATCGTCTCCTGCTCCTTGATGGCCTCGGCCTCGGTCTCGGCCTCATCAAGCGACTGCCGCACGGCCTCGATCCGCTTGAGGATGCTCCCGGGGTCATTGAGATTCGCATAGTCACGCATCTTCTCGATCCGCCGCTGGAGGGTCGAGAACTGCGTGGTCAGTTGCTCCTTTCGGCCGTCGACGATCAGCTCGAGCTCGTGCTGGCGCTTGGTCTGGAGCTCCATGCTGCGTCGCTGGAACCCCTTGACGTTCTCGGGCCACCGGAACGTGGTGAAGAAGAGCTGGATCTCGTCGCGGTTCATCTGGTAGTCATGCTCCTTGAGGAACTGGATCCGTGCGCACACATCCTCGTACAAGCTCCCGTTCAGCGACTCGATCGTCTGGAGGCTTGAGACGTAAAAGGCATCGAGGTTCTTGAGCTCGAAGGAATCGATGGGCTCCGTCACGAGCTTCTGGACGATCTGCTCGTACTCGGCGATCATGGTCGTCATCTGTCGCGTGTTGTCGGCCGAGATCTTGCTGAGAATCTTGGTCGCAAACGCCTTGACCCTCGCGACGAGCTTCTGCTTCACCTCCGTGCATGACACGGCAAACAGCTTGAAATTGTACTTGTCCTCGACGGCCGTGAGGATGTCGTCCTCGGTGGCCTTCAGCGTCGCCAGCTCTCCGCGCAGCACCGCCAGGGTCTCGTGCGTTCCGTTGCCGTCGACGCTCTCCAGAAGCGCATTCGCCTTGGCCTCGCACGCACCGTTGATCAGGAAGGCGTATGGGGCAAAGTGCCGAAGGACGTCCTCCGGGTCCCGAAGGTGGTGGGTGATCACTTCGATGAGCGCCCGCTTGGCCTGGCGGACAAAGTCATCGTCCAGGGCCATGGTGCTCGGCCCCAGCGCCGCCATGTTTCTCAGTTTTGCGGGGAGTTTGGTCTGCGCGTCAATGCGGGGGAAGTTGTGAGCCGACTCGACGATCACGTTGATGCAGTGGGTGATCCGCTCCTTGAGCACCTGGGGCGATGGCTCAATGTGGAAGACCTCGAGCCCGGTGCCCGCTGCGCTGGGGGTGGTCACGCGGTTCGCCGTCCCGGCATCACCTCCCGCGCTCACGCAGTCGACCGTCAGGAGCAATGCCGCCTCGCCCTGGAATCCGGGGCGCGAAAATTGCTCGAAGAATCGCACGAACTCGAGAATCGAGGTCTCGACCGACTCCCGGAGGTTCCGGGCCATGAGCACCGCCGCCGCGTCGAGGACGCCGATGAAGTTGCGGTAGCGCTGGGCCTCGGGGTCGTCCGCAGCGAGCGAGGCTGCCTCGCCCCCGGGACTCTCCTGGGTCCCCTCCGCGGGGGGTTGGTTCTTCTCCGGCGCGCCGAGGCCCTCGAGCTCGACCCGATCGTGGTGGAGCCTCGTGGACTGCGACTTTGGGTCGTCGTCGTCAGTGGCTTTCCCCGGCGACCGCGGACCGCGGCGCGGGGCGCTGGCTGTTGTCGGGCTCGATGGGGAACGCGGTTCACTGGCGCTCGCCAGGCGAATCGTGTGCACGCACTCGTTGACCCGTCGGGCGGCGGCGGCGACCCAGCAGGTCTTGAGGCAGTCCTTCACGAGGTCGGCGCGGCGGGAGATGGCATCGACAAAGTGCGGGGTGGTCTTCGGAAGCCCCGCGCGGAAGGTCGCGCTCGTGACCTCGACGAAGAGGATCCGCGCAAAGGACCCCGGGCCGCTGCCGTCCGTCGGGGCCAGGTCCCATTCCACCGGCGGGGCCTCCATGAGCCACTGCTCTTGCAGGGCGTAGGTGACCGGATTGATGGCAAAGAGCCGCTGGGCGATAGCCTCATGGGCCCAGGCGATCGCCGCCTCGTTGAGCCCCGTGCGTCGGAGGACCCGCCAGTCAGCCGAGGCGTAGTAGTCGTCCACCCACCACCGCTGCTCGGCCCGCAGGAACGGCGGATAGATGCTCATCCGCAGGCACGTGGCCTCGTCCATGAGGTCATAGGCGAGCATCGAGCGGGCTATTGTCTCGTAGTAGTCCCCGTAAACCTCCTGGAAGACCTCGGCGATCATGGCCTCGCAGCGCTCGTCGAACGCCTGCATGCTTTCACGATCGAGTCCCACAGGAGGCGGGATCTGCAGTCGGCGGAGGATCCGAGGCGGGCAGTCGGGGGCCATCGGGAGCGTTCGAGCCGCCGCGAGGTACTGCTCGACCTGACGCCAGTAGGCCTCCATGGTGTTCATGTAGCGTTTCTTCTCGAGCTCGAATGTCCGTGGGCTGGGCTGGATCGGCTCGAGGTGCATCCGCTGGGCGCCCAGCGAGGGGCTTTTGGGGACGTGCTCGTCGACGTCGAGCGCAAACTGGGACCTGCCGAGGGCTTTCTTGCTCGTCGACGGCTCGAGGCGGGGCTTGGTCGGCGACGGAGCGCGGAATACCCCCTGACTGTTCTGCACGTGCCGCGTGAACGCCCGTGAACCGTCGACAAAGACACTGAGGTCGCTCTTCTCTGCAGTCTCGGTGGGGTTGTCCACTGGAGGGGCCTTGGTGGGACTGGGGCCACGTTCTAGGGCCGGGGGCACGGCCATGGACTTGGACGGCGAGGATGTGAGCTTGACTGGGGAGGCCTTTCCCGTGGTCAGGTGGTTGACCGGCGCGTATGTCTCCTTGCGGGTAAAGTGCGAGATCTCGTCGATCGTCAACGTCTTGGCCGTCGGCGTGTAGGACGCGCCGATGCGATCGCTTAGGCGGTAGTACCCGCGATCCTCTAGGAGGAGTTTGGCCGTGGCCCCCGCACTCCCGTCGTGGCTACTACTGCTGCTACCACTGCCGCTTCTGGTCGCCGAGCTGTGGGGGCCGAGCTTTCGGGCCTTGCGGGCCCCCGTGAAGCCCCCGAGGGGCCCCATGATCCCAGCCATGTCCTCGAAGGCATCCAGCAAGGCCCCGTGGGAGTCGCGTTTCTCGAGTCTCTCGGTGGCGCGGCCCGCGACCCGCCCCGCGCTGCGGTCTTGGAGGTCGCAGTTGCGGGTGTTGATGGATGACTGGAGCATCTTGAGGCGGGCAATGCGCACAGGGCTTTTCTTGGGCGACGAGCCCGGCGAAAGGGACAACGACGGGGACGGTCCCGGGAAAACGGGCTGCCCACGCATTGGGGACGTGGGCTTGGGGGCCGCCGTGGTCTTGCTGTCCACCTCTGCGCCATGCCCCATCATCATCATCATCTTCGTCGTCGTGGTGGTGTTTTTTGTTGTCGGTGATTGCGGCTCGTGGCGGCTGCCATGGGGCGGCGGCGGGTTGTTGTTCATTCCGTATTTGAGGTGAAAGTGATCACGACAATGTGAACGTCGATCGAACGGCCGCAGGCGGCCGCGTGAATGCCGCGCACGAGGCACTCCAGCACTCCAGCGACGCGGCCCCCGGCGGCGACAGCGACGTTGACGGCAATGGCGACGGCGACGGCAGTGTGTTTGCGCGTCCTTTCATGATCCATGCCAAAATCAGGTGGGCGTTTACTTCTGGCGCACAAAATACATCACAATATCGGTACTATCCACTATCTGAAAAGCAACTGCAGTAGACGACCACGTTTGTTGGCTTGTCACTTTACTCGAAATGAATCGATATCCTATGTGTCAACTTTGCAGTACATATTCCCAACTAACATCATGCTAAACTAAATCAATTGGATACCCAAGCGACGCGTCTCTTCGATGACGGCAAACGTCGGGCGCATTCATTGTTGGCCTCGCCTGTAGCACCGACCGACCCCGGTGGTGTCGCCACTTGCCCCCAGGGACGATGGTCCTCGACCTCCGTGCGGACCCCAAGACCGTTCTCGAGGACAACCAGGCGCCCGTGGGTTTTGACGGCCACCACGATGTTTGCCATGCCACCGACGGCGAGCGGAACCTCGCGGCTCGGCAGTTCACGGTCGCCGGGGTCGTGAGCACCAAGCTCCGGCGCCTTGAAGACGATCTCGCGGCGCAACCGGAGCTCGTCCCCGGGGCGTACACGACCAACTCGGCCAAGGAGCTCCTCTGTCTCGAGTACGTCGCTGGCTTTCAGCGGCAGTTCGAGCACCTCTTCCCGCGCCGGCGGCCGCTCTACCTCTTCCCACCCAATGAGAAAGGAACGGCCAAATTTGTTTGCACGACGATCCGCCCGACGCTCCTGCCGTATCGCGATCTCTACGACGCCGCGCAGCTCGCGCGGTTCCTCGCCGGGGTACTCGAGTACGAGCCCCTCGCCGATCCCGAACGTCCACCAAAGTGCCTTCCGTCACCGACGTTCACCCTCCGCTGGCACCGTGGGGACAGCTTTGATCTCTCGATCGTGCTTGTGTCATTCCTCATTGGCGCTGGATACGACGCCTACGTTGTCCATGGGCGTGCGCCAAGGTGGATCACGTTGTTGGACCAGAGCCGCACGCCGCTGCCGGTGCTTCCCCTTGAAGAAGAGGTCAGAAAGAACCGTGAGCGGGAGGAGCAGCAGACACGGCGGCTACAGAGCGCCAACCTCGGCGGGGTTGCTGGTGAAGGCGATGGATCCGCCTCGACAACCGAGTTCCGCCTCGAGAGCCGGTCGACGTTCACCAGCAAATACGTCGTCCAACAACGGGAGCGAGAGGCCAAGAAAAATCAAGCCAAGGAGCGGGAGCTCCTCGATGCATTTTACGATGAAGACGAGGACGAGGACGATCCCCTCGAGAGCAAGCGCGTCCACGCGTGGGTGCTCGTGCGCGCGGGGAAGCGCGAGGTCTCGGATCATTACTTCATCGAGCCGACCACCGGCCGCATTTATTCCCTCCGGGACGCCCCATACCTGGCCGTTGAGAGCGTCTGGAACCATGAAAACTACTGGGTTAACATGCAGCAGCAGCAGCCCATCTACACGACACTCTTTGATCTCACCAACCCGACCGACTGGGAGTACGTCTTTTTGTCCGCGGCGGAGAAGAAGTCGGCCAAGGAGGCCGTCGAGGACGCCAAGGGGGGGATCGACCTCGGCGATGACCTCAAGTCACTGGCTCCGACGGATGGAGACAACCAGGACGATGGGGACGACGACGACCTGATCCTCGACATCCCACCGTCGTGGGTGAGCAAGCTCCACGTTGATCGGGCGACGTACAAGAAGCGCTTCGTGGTCGACGCCCAGCGAGTGACGCTCTATCACCGGGCCAAGGTCGAGGAGTTTGCCGAAAACAGCCACGACCAGGGCCTCGTGCTTCGGGTGACGCTCTTTCGGGACAATAGCTGCACCCTCCCCGTCGAGATTCGCGAGTACTTTCGAAACCGCAAGGACCGACTCGAGTACCGCCGCCGGCTGCCCCTGGAGGGCAAGTTCGAGGAGTTCTTTGCCCCGGGTCGTGTACCTGAGGCGCTCAAGGCCCGCATTGAGTGGATCGGGTACCGTCGCGAGTTTCACTTTTACACAAGCGCCCGAACGGACGGACTCGAACGACGTGAGGAGGAGATCCTCAAGCGCACGTCCGAGTACTACAACGGGCGGGACGACTTTCTAGAGTTTCGCTCGGTCACGCTCACTTCGGACAAGGATGAGGTCGACTCGCGGAATCCCTACGTCCTCCCCGGGGGTCCGACCGGCGAAATGGCGATCAAGAAGATGAAGGAGAAGTTCGCCCGGGACATCACAAAGGAGGCCGATGAAGATGCCCGGAAGAAGACCTACAACGTCCAAGACGGGACCATCCGCGTCAACTTTCACTATCCCACGGGCAAGATCACGGCAGGCTCGCGGACCTACTCTAAGGCCCCCAATACCCCCGTTGAGGTGATCCTGGCGGACCCGGCAGCCCGAAAACCCAAGCTCTCGGTACTCGAAGACGAACTTCGTGCATCGATCCAGGTAGGAGGATAGTCGCGAAGGTTCTAGGTGGGGGCATGTGCGATGATCCGATCCACTGGCCTCGACACTGCTGTAGATGGAGAAAGATTGCTATGCCGCTGTCCGCCACGCCGAGATCGAGACCCAGGACATCCTCAAGATCCGCAAGCGCGAAGAGATGGCCATCGTCCTGGAGACAAGCTTCTTCGACGGCAACGAGGACGACGCGAAAGCCCAGAAGAAGGACGATGCCAAAGACAAGGGCCGGGATGTACGTTGCTTATCAAGTGGGGTGTGGTGGGAGGTCGAGTCCGTCAGGGGATTGAAGGTTGGTCTGATGGTTGTGCAGGCCAAGCAGGAAATCGACTACTTGTCACCATTTCTCCAGAGCGTCCATTACAATGGCTCGGAGCTGTCCAAGGAGGACGCGCACACGATCCGCGAGATGTGCCTGCGAAACCTAAAGGAGCGGCTTCTAGAACGGGCGAACATCATCCAAGCCCGGCTCGACAAAGAGAATGCCTCCCTGGCGAAGCGCCAGGCGGCGTTCCAGAGGAGCCAACGTGAGCACGACCAGGGCACGGATGAGGAATTCGAGCGCTTCTGCAGCGAAACCATGTTCCGCATCCAGATTCTCGAGCAGCGACTGGCAAGCCACGAAGAGACGGCGTTGCAGAAGTACGCCGAGATGGACCAACGCCTGCACAACGATCCGCGGCTCCGGATCCTCCATCGCTGATGGGACACACTCGAAGGTCGAGATAAACGGTTGATACAGCGGTCGCGGGGGCGAGTGGGATCTCCTCCAGTGAAGCCAGTCTTAATTCGCGTTTACAGAACAGACAGAGCTGAGCGGATGAGCTCTTGGCGCGGCAGATCGCGAGGGCGGACATAACCACTACCGTGGGCCTACTCGATCTGGACCACAACCGCTTCTGCCCTCCTGCGCGGCGAATCCTCTTGCGATGCTGATCGCGCGGGGCGCAATCAAGCGGCAAGCGATGAATGATTCACCAACGGATGCCCGGGGCGAATAGTATCGACTTAGTAGTCGCTGCCGCCACCGAACATGTCCATGCCGCCGCCAATGTCGGCCTCCTCTTCCTCCTCCTTCTCCTCAACCTTAGGAGCCTCAGCGGCAGCGCCAGCAGCAGCGGCACCACCGGCAGGGGCGGCACCTGTTGTCATCGCAATTGAGCGCAGAATCGGCAACATGATGAGCAAACTCATTGCCACGATGCGACGGAGCGAGTCCATGGGACGATGGATCACGTACCAGCCGAAGGACCGGCGAGGAACTTGTCCACCTTGAGGCCACGGCCGATCAGGTCAGCGAAGAGCTGCGGCATGTAGGCGGCAACCGAGTTGCCCGAGGCCTCGAGGGCCGCCGAGAGGTTCTCGGCCGAGATCTCGGCCTGCGCATCGAAGACGGCGAGGACGGCGAGCGACGTGGCGAGCTCTTCCTTCTGGCTCTGGGTCAAATCAGCGATGGCCATGGTGTCTGACTGGGAGGAAATGACGAGACTGAATCAATTTAAGCTTGAGCAGCGGACGTCAGCTTCGACTGGGAATTGAGCGCCGAACGAACGACCGCAACCAAACCCACCACACCTCCTGTCGTTTGTCGGGTGTTGTTGGTTGATGTGTCGGCTTGTGTGAATGACTGGTGGAGAGGCCTGGTGGGGGTTCGTTAACATATCGGTTAAGGACCAGTTGTCCGGTCGGTGAGCCAGAAGTGGTGTGGTGCACAGAGAAACGGGCAGCCCGCGCTCTAATTGGAGTCACAGAGAGTGGATTCATACATTCCCATGCAAGATCACGGTGCGGTGCTGGACAATGCGGCGTGGAGCTTATCAAAGACCTCGCGGCCACGGACGAGGACGCCGTGCTTCCAGGAGACACTCCGGTGGAGGTAGAAGACGTCCCGGAGTCGCTCCCCATAGGCCAGGCGACGCGCGGGGGCCTGGTGATAAAAGGCATTCTCGGCGCTCAGGGCCTTCATGACAAAGACCCCGGGGACCGTCCCAAATTCCTGCGCGAGGGTGAGCACCCGGCCATCAAAGCCCCGCGGGAGTAGCCGCGCGATGCCATCGGGAACGAAACCCGCGGCGTCCGAGTAGCCCTGGGTCACGGCGTTCCCGTCGTCGTCGTCCTTGCTCTGGAAGGAGCTCACGCGACCGGCCGCCTGCTCCTCGGCAAAGAGTCGTCGGCCCTCGGTGACGTTGCACGCGTGGGTCAAGATGATCGTGTCCTCGCCGGGGCGACCGAGGCCCGTGTGTACGTCGACGACCGCGAGGGACCGAAGACGGGAGAAGTCGAGTGCCTCGTGGAGGAAGCCCTCGAGCAGTTGAAGGCTCGGCTCGAGCTCACGCCCGCCATAGAAAATGGACTGGGGGTAGTGGTAGTTGCCCGCGACAGAAGCTGCCTTGATGGCCCCGAAGCCCCGTGTGGCGAGGCCGTAAATGGCCCGGGGCCAGAACGACTGGTGCCACGAGCCCAGGGCCGCGACCGTTGGGTTGAGGAGATCGTACACCTCAGTGTAGGCGCGGGGTTCCTTGGCCTGGACCCGCTCAAAATCCTCAGGACTGAGCCAATTGCGGTTCAAGTCGATGTTGTGCTCGTTAAACCGGCGAAGCTACGACACCGGGCTCAATCTCACGGACGAGCAATGGACGAGCGGGGTTACGTACGAGTGAGAATCCGTAAGGATTCAGCGCGTGCACGAGCACGACCGTCGGAGCGCCAGGGCGCTGTCGCCATTGGTCCGCGCGCGTGAGGATCTCGGCCTGGATGGCGCTCCCGGCGAATCCCTCGACACCGTGTGTGCCACTGATGTGCACAAGCGCACGGTCCCCGGCGCCGTCGATCACCGCGACGTCGATGCTCAGATCGAGATGCGCGAGGTGTCGTAACGGCAGCGTGTGGAGCGTGGCGCCGGCGGCCACGGCGCGCGACCGGAAGAGCGCCCGGGCCTCGTGATACGTTGCTGAGAATTGGCCTTCGACCGAGGCATTGACCACCGACGGGGGCACGTAGACGTCCAAGGGGGAGAAGTCATGGAGCGCGTGGATCCACAGGGCGACGCCCATGACGAGCAGCGGCGTGAGCAGCGGCAGTCGGCTCATGGTCGTTGGGTTTTAGCAATTGTGCGAATGGGGCCGGAGTTGAACCCACAACTGCTTTTAGTTTGAACTCGTCAGACTTTATGCTCGCAAGATACAGATTCGATCCCCAAACTGGGCACAGTGGGATGTATCGAATGTACAAGGTCATTAAATGTCCGTGTTATGTCCACGCACCAGATTCTGTGTGGATTCGATAAAATTTGCCAGTTCATCGACAGATTGTGTTGCCCAGTTCGGGGATCGTGTCTGTACACCACAACTTCAACTCACAGCGCCTGAGATCATCGGCACTCGCCGCTGGTCATTGTGGGAGCGATCCGATCCATCAGGCGATGGCGAAGGGGCCCCCCGCCGGTGGGAGACCACCATCACAACCACGCACGCACACTTCAGCTCCTGCGCGTTCTGTTCGGTCGCACCGAGCGAGCGCGAGGGTTCCAGGTGCGAAGAATAACGTACCGTTACCGTGGGTATGGACCCTCATGCGCAACCTGTGTGCGCAGTCGTCCGCCATATGCGGATCGGACGCCGTGGGTCTCATGGACATCGCACGCACGCGACAATCAGCCATCAGCCATCATCCACCCGCCTCCCATGGAGCGACCAGTGATGATGATCTGATGCTCTTAGTGCGAAGATGCTTGGGGTTACACGGACGCACGTAACCCCGCGAGGTTACATGTCCGCCCAAAAAATGCAAAACCAACCTCAACACAACAACTCGACGACCAACGTCCGGCACAAGCATGAGCGGGCGCCGCGTCGTCGTCGACGGCGGTGGTGGCAACGGCCCCGCGCGCTACTCGGTCGAGCTCGTCGGGGCCTTTCCGGACGTCTGCGCGCGGGCGAAGCGCGGCGTCCAGAGCTGCCAGGCCATCGCCGCGTTCGTCCATGACCGCGCGCAGATCGAGTCGACGTACGGCCGGGCCCTCGTCCGCCTCGCGCAGTGAGTGGAGCAAGCGCCTTGATCGCGCGCGCATGAACCATCCCCAGCTGTCGCCAGAGGGTGGACGATGACGTCCGACGTGTGCATCTCCTCGCCGCAGACAGGCCAAGGCCGAAAAGACCGACTGGGCCCCACAACTCGCTGCGTCCTGGGCTCGCGTCCAGGAGGCCCTCGAGACGGTCGCCAAGGAGCACGCCGAGTGCGGGAGCCGGCTCCAGGGGAGCATGGCCCCGGGGGTCAAAGCCTTTGCCGCCCAGCAGGAGATCCAGGTCCAGCGCCTCATCACGGGTATGGAGGGGCTGCGGTGTGGCGCGTGGTTATTGGGTTGAAACTGAGCATACCTCGCATGCGCATTCGCAGAGGGCACCAAGTTCCGCACGGCCCAGCAAAACATGCTGACGGCCATGGACCGGGCCAAGGAGAAATACGATCGCCGGTGCGCGGACGCCCTTGAGCTCACGACAACCCTCCGTCGCTCCGAGTCGATGGATCAGCTCAGCACCAGTCCAATGCTCGCAGCCGCCGGTACCACCACCACCACCGGCGGCCCCGCCACGTCTGCATCGGCGGCTACGACGGTGCCAGCGATGCAGCCGCTAACGACGGTGACGGTGGCCGAGACGGCGGGGGACGAGCCCAAGGAGACGGTCGGACAGCTCCTCAACAAGGTTTGGGACACGACCTCGTCGTTTACCAAGCCCTCCATCGAACGCCAACGGAGCAGACTCGAGGCTTCTTTGGAGGAACTATTTGCAGCCGAAAAACACTACGTCCAGGCGGTTGAGTATGTGAACGCTCAACGTCCTGTCGTTGAGCGTGAGATCACAGAGAATCTCCATGCATTTCAACTAACGGAGGAGCAACGAATGGAGTACCTCAAGGATGTCCTCACCCGGATGACCAAGGCGATGGTCAAGGCACTCGAGACAACAGAAACGGTCGTCATGACACTCAAGGAGGTAACCAACAGCATCAACGAGATCGGTGAGTCAACGCCGCCACACGTGCACTAAGGAATATGGGTGTTGTGACAATTGGTATGATTTTGCAGACGACATTGAGCAGGGCTTTCGCCAACTCAACAACGAAATAAGCTCCAATGATCAGTTGCTGGATCCTGCGAGCAACCTCTTTTACGATCGAATGGCTCAAGTTGAGGACATGTCTGAACGTGGCCGTCATATGGTCCAAACGATGAGCTCTACGGTAGCTGATCTGATCGCTATCGAGGACTCGTTTGTGACATCGATTCAGCGTCTTCTACGTGCTCATGATACGACGACGGCCAACACAAACAACGACATGTTCAGTCTTACGTCATCCCTGCACCAAGTGTCGGAAGAGGGGACGTCCATGCTTGCAGGATGGAAAGCAGTGAAGGATCATATTCATAAGCAAGCTGAAGTTCACAAAGAATTTCGATCCCTCCTGGCAGAGCCGGTCGCGCTGAGCCTGTCAACTATGAAGCTGGAGTACGAAAATGCTAGGTCAGCGACTCACGAGAGTTTCTCGAAATCGCATGGCTTGCTCTGCCAGGACAATGGTCTTTATCAAAAGCTGAAACAAAAGCTCGAAAGCAAGTCGCGCGAATTTGCTGGGCTCTTTGCGTCTTTGCCGGAGATGGGTGGCACCGATCTGTCCAACGTTGATATTGATCAGGCGCTCGCCCTTCTGCAACAACTGTCTGGGTCGTTCTCAGATAAGGATAAGAAGATTGAAGCGAAGGTAAGACTACTTGCCGAGGATGTTCGAGACGTTCGAACTCGATTCATCGACAGTGAGACAGCTTACAAACAACGATCAAGCATTTATATGCAGGTAAGCATGGCCATGTAAACTCTTTGATGATGATATTCACATCTCCGCTGGTTTAGGATGTGGATGTCTTTATCTCTGTCTACATGAAAAACGAAAAATACCGCCTCCAAGTCGAGAAAAGCTCCCTGCAGTCCCTCACAAAAGCGCTCGATCATAGAATCTTGGGGGAAATGGCAGTTGCAAGAATCGCCGTCGATAGGCTAGATGCAATTAATTCAACAGCAGACGTGATTGAATTTATCGCTGCACACCAGAAACGACATGAGAAGACCCACAAGGTTTCCCCGGCTCTTCATGATAATGACGTTTTGCGATTAGCTATCGAAGAATACTACCGAAATCGGGCTATTTCTCCGGTCAAACCATCAAGTAGCCATGCCTCAACTAACCAAGGAAGCCCCCTCAAGCGAGCTGTTTCGGTTGTCAGTCCGCCCCTTATCCCAATCAATGCAGATGGTGATCCCAAGGTAGTGCTGGAAGAGGAAAAAGAAATCCAGCCACTTGGAAGCTCCGATTTCCAGAAAAAATTTCAACTCGAAGCTCCAGAACAAGTTGTCGAGAGTTACTCGTGTGCTCTATACGCAAATAATTTCCCCAACCATGGCCGTTTATACCTCACAAGAGATCACTTGTGCTTCAACGGATGGCGCGACACTATTTACGTGAGTATGTCGAAGCGCATTGCCGTTTGACTGATTGACAGAGTCCAGCACCGCACTTTGTGTTTAGGTTCTGTCATACAACGACATCACAACGATGGAGAAAAAGAACTCTGCGCTGATTGTACCGAATGCAATTGAGGTTCGACTACAAGTGCTCAATTATTCATTTCTTCCCGCTAACTTTGCGTTGCTCAGATCACAGCGAGCAACGGAGAGAAAGCTTTCTTCACGTCGTTCGTCTTCCGGCAAGTTTCCGAGTTGGCGTTGATTGCCGACCGATACGCACTTGCTTAATGTCAATTTTCGCAGCGATGAATGCTTTCAGTGTATCCAGCAACTTCAAGCGATCAAGCGAGCGACAGCAGCTGCCATGGTGGGGGATCAGCCCATCCTTGGCCTCACTTCAGACTCGCCAACATCAACGAACGCTGAGCCGCTAAGTGAGGATAGTCAAGGCCCACCTCTACATTCGCCTTCGATGTCAACCACACCGAGTAAGGTCCTTTCGTCGTGCAATGGGCCTGTCCCATTGCGAATGCAACAAGTACCAGCTAGAGACGCTATTCTAGATGAATTCGAGATTGTCCTTGATGACAAATTACCATTCAGGTGGGTTTGCGTTACTTAGAAGCTTCCTGGGCAAATGATTCTAACATTGGTTGTGAAGTGTCGATTTTGCGCACGCACACCTATGGATTGAATCAGCAGACTTCTTCCAGGCATTTTTGGTGGCTGGTGGAGAAACGAACATTGTTATCTCAAATTGGAGCAGCGAAGTCCCAGTGTCGTATACAGCCGTGAACTCATCTGACACGTTTGACGGATCACGCGTGGTCACTTACAACCACAACAAGAAGTACATGGTCGGACCGAGTTGTATTCCAACACAGCAAACACAACGGTACAGGTGGTCACCGTCGTCCCAGCTTGTCCTCAGCATCACGTCGACGGTGACAGATGCCCCCTATTGCGACTACTTCCGAGCCGAGAATCGCTGGGTGTTTGGGGCGACATCGAACGAGAACACCTGCACACTACAGGTTGGAATAAAGATTCAATGGGTTAAGAGCACATGGTTGAAGAAACAAATCGAGAGCACAGCAATGGGCGAAGCTAAGGATTACACGAGAGCGTTAGTCACTGCTGCGATCGCCGAATCGAAGAAACACATTGGAGCCGCGAGTGTGGTGCCCTTGAAGAACATCTCTGCTGAGGTTCTGCTGACCGAAGCGGATTCACAAACTCCTGGATCTGCGACATCGTCGTCAAGTGCAACTTTATCCATTGATGTTTCGAAGCAAAAGTCGAATTCAATCCTGCTGGATGCGGAAGGAACCACACCTCAGAGCCAATCCAGCCACAGCGGATCTCCACCAGTGCATCAGCTCGTTGGCGGCACGCAAACCCTCGTGCAGTTTGCTAATGTTTTCTGCATCGTCCTCTTCATCTACACGATGTATCGCATTTGCGCTACGTTGGAACAGATGTCCGCGTTCACCATAGAGTCTATTCGTCAACAGCAACAGCAACAAGAGCTTCTAGAGGGAATTCTCCATGAGATGCGTCGCAAGACGGGAGCGTAGGCTACGTTCCAGTGTCACTTTCTTCAGTCGATATTTAATCTTCACCCACTACATCGTAATCTTCGTCCTCCTCCTATCCACGATTAACGATAATCACCAATTACCCAAACACTTCAAACACATTATTTTGCATCTTGTCCCATACCGCGTCGCTGTAGGGGGCTAGTAGTGAAAAGTTCAACTCGGGGACATTGGTGGGGCGGCGTATAGTTGTATGGACATCATGGGCTTCAATGTACAACGACACCTCATCAAGATCTAGAAGAAGCACCAGGAATGGTAAGGAGCAGGCGCATCTTCGTTCCAATCTTGTGATCACCGCATAGTACCATCAAGATCCGTGTGATCACAGTCATGGTGACCACTTGGTGTATGCCCCCCCGTTGTTGTCGTATGCAACGACGACCGCAGCAACTCAATTTCTTGCTGCATTGTTGCACAATTTCGCTTCAGCGCGGCATTCTCCTGGCGCATCAGCGCGAATTCTGCGAAGCAAAAAATCAAAACATGTCAAGCGTCCCATCCGGAGGAAACAGACCACATACCAAATCCAAGGTCTCGTTGATTGCTGCTTCCCCGTCCCAATATTGATTTTGTCGTGCCACAATTGCATCTGTTGTGGCGTTGACTCAGAGCTGAAATGTAGGCGTCGTACTCGTCCCTCACTCGCGTGAGCAATCGGCCGAAGACCTTTGCGATCGCAGATCGTGGTGTTTCTTGGTCAGTGTTTGACATAGAAAGAGCAAAAATGGGCTAGCACACCTCATCGTGGGCGATGATCGCGTCAAAAGCTTGTTGTGAGGCGCGGAATCGGGGCTCGGTCTTGTTTGTCATCTGTCACCAGCGCCGTCCCAAATCAGCTCAAAGGAGGCCACAGTCAAGGTGATTCCGTCTCAAACCTTGGCCCTCTCGATCGCATTCAGCCGCTCCGCCAGCTCGACTTCCAATTGCATTGATGCAGACTTGGGACCGGCGAGACCCGCAGCCATGGGGGGCTTTTTCGTCGATGGGTGGTCGGAGAAGAGTCCCGATTGCTTGACCGGAGTGGCGGCGACAGCCTCGGGGCCCATGGCTGCCGCGGAACGACTTTGGTTGTTGTTCATAGTGCCTGAAGGATACGCCGTGCTGTCACCACCAATCGCTCGCTTGGTTCCTGGTTTCGCTATGGACGCTGCACTGGTGACACTGAGGCTCCGGAGGGCGTCAATCTGGTCCTGATACGACTGGTTGCCCCGGTCGACGGCGTTCTGGAGCTTTTTGCGAATCGTCGACGCCGACTGGCAGCGCCTAGCGTGACCGTCCAGTCATTAGACACTCTTACTGTCCGCACGCACAGGTCAGGATGAGTCCAGCCGGTATCACCGTACTTGAGCCCATGGGGTGTGGCGCGGGGCATCAGCGCCAAGGGCGGCTGAAGATACGCCGCAGAGGCCGACGCCGACGCGGCTCGGAGCGGCTGGTGCGCACCCAGCCGTCTCTCCCCCGATGCGAGATCCGTCAGCCCGCGGGACATCGCCGCTGTCTAGGCAGCACAAGCCCGAGCATCAGTAGCGAGGCCGCGTAACTCTCACCATGGTGACTCACTCTGGCAGCGGAGGCCGAGGGCGGGCGTCCGAGGAAAGTGAACCCCGTGGCCTCGGGCTCGAGCGCTGGCTGCGCGCAGACCTGGTGAGCGCGGACCACAAAACGCCGCTGATGTTGTCGCCGGTCGCACGCACCCCGGGGACCTCATAGCCGGCCCCTCCCTTGCGCCGGAGCATGGCCAGAGACATCACACACAAACAGAGAGAAAGAGCGACGACGATAGCGAGCTCGGGCGTCAAGCGGTGTTGACTGGCTGAGTGAATGTGACCAGAGAGCGCTCCCGACACATATTGCTTCTATTTCGGCGCATAGCTTGCTATTGATACACTGGCGTGAACTGAAGAAGACCCCACCCGTTGCGTCGATCAAACGGAGTCCAAGCTCAGTTCCCTTGCTCACTCGTTCAGTCCTCCTCCTCGTCCTCTTCCTCGCTCTCGATGACCCCCCGACGGCGGTTGCGATTGACAAAAAGGGCGTCGGCGTTGACCATCTGAATGCCGTTGCCGCCTTGGGGTCGGGACGTCGCGGCGTCATCCTCGTCAACCTCTTCTTCGCCGTCGCCGCCGCCGTCATCGTTCTCGACGCCATTCGCGCGCTCTTCCTCGGCAGCGACGAGCGCGTCCAGTCCTTCAGGCCTGCGAGATCAGAGCCAGCCGATAAGTGATTGCTGCCAATACGCACATAATTGCCCCCACGTACCAGAGGCCCTTGACCCGGAGGTTCTTGATCTGATCCTTGTACAGAATGTGCTCGACGATCGATGTGACCGCGCCCTTCTTGCCCTCGGACGTCGTGATGTCACCGTCGCCGGCCGACACAATGAGGTAGTCGCCTGCTTGGCGCGGGTGAGCTCCTATGGGTCTCCGTCACAGCCAGCGTGCACGCACCGCGCTTGACCCAGATGAGCTTGCGGAACTTGGTCGGGAGCATGGTCACGGACGTCGCGCCATCGGCGTGTTGCACCTGCGTCGGTGGATTCGTCAGCGGCCTCGAGCAATGCAATGACGAGATACACACGGACCTCGAAGAGGTTGCTCCCTCGCAGCGCCACGACGCGGACGACCTGTTCATTCTCCTTGGGCTCGGGGTCCCCGTATAGAACCTTCTTGGTCACGCCCTTGCGGTACGCGGACTTGCGCCCAGCCCCAGACATGATGCGAAATGCGGCTTTCGGCTTCGTGCTTGGTGGTTGGTTCGGCAGCACCAAGTCAGCAACAGGCCGCAAAGTGCGCATCCGGGTGAACCCATCCATCAGTAATGGAGTATTAAGTTCGTCCAGTCCAGGCCTGGGTCTAAACCCGTCCATCGCGAACATGGGTCACTCGGTGGTGGGTCCTCGTAAACCGACGACGACCCATGGGCCGTTCACAAAGGTCGGACCGGGTCGACGATGCGCGGTCTTTGGCCCGACCAAATCTGTCAAAACCATTCCAAAATCCGATTTTCGTGTGAATCCCCATCATCCCCGCCAACCAGTCACGGGGACCAAGCTGGACACCAACGAGACAACGCTCAGAGACCATGGCTGGACGAGGACGTGGCCGCACGTCGACGCTCCCAGCGTGGATGACCAAGCAAGGCGGAGGGGCGGCGGCCCCGCAGGCGCCAGAGAGCGCCACGTCGTCGATGCCCGGAGGTCGCCCGGGTCAGTTTGACGATGCCCCGGAGCACGGCGGCCCGCCATCACAGCAGCGCCAGTATGGCCACCACCAACACAATGGCGGTGGCGGCGGTGGTCGCCGCTCGCCGCCCCGTCGCTCGCCTCCCCGCCGCTCCCCCCCGCGCCGGCCGATGAATGATGGCGGGTTTCGCCACCCCGGCGGAGGGGGTGGCGACTTTCATGACCCGCGCGCGCAGCCGTACTATGGGGATCTGGGCGGCGCCTCGTCGCCGCCGCCTCGTCCCCAGCACCGACCGCCGTTCTTTCACGACCGCCCGCGCTCCCGCTCCCGCGATCGGCAGGGGCCGCCACCACAGGGCCATTCACGACGCAGCCGCAGTCGGAGCCGGAGCCGGGATCGCCGGGGCTTTGGTGGGGGCAACGGCTGGAACCGCCCCCATGGCGGTGGCGGTGGCGGTGGCGGCGCCTACTTCGACAACGGACCACGCCCTCGATCGCGATCACGCTCGCGCGATCGCCGCGACCGGGGCCCGCCCCCGCATGGCTACTATGACCAGGGGCGGAATGGCCACCACGACTACCAGCAGGGCGGGGCCGGGTTCCAGGACCGCGACCGACAGCAGCACTATCACCACGACGACCGTGGGGGCTACGGCGGGGGCCGCAATTATGGCGGTGACGGCGGCGGTGGTGGTTACTACCGCGATGGGAATCGCTTTGATGGCCGCCCCGGCCGGGACCACCATGGCAGCAATGGCTATGGCAATGGCCGCGACGACCCCTTCCGCCCAGAGTCGCAGCCGCACTTTGGCGAGACCACCCGCAAGAGCGGGTTCGTCTCCGGCCGGGACTTTGGCGAACTCATCAAGGAGGCCGCGAAGGCGTGCGCCGCCGAGGCCTCGCGGGCGAGCGCCAACGCGGGGACCTCGGACGAGACGGCCGATGCCGACGGCGCCGCCCAGTGAGGCAACGTGCCTTCCTTGCACATGACACGCAGTGTCGGGTCGAATCCGCTGCACGCGCGAGTGAGAAAAGAATGAACTTGTCAACCACATCACCATCAGCCGCCGTTTATATCGTTGTAGCACATGCGCAAAGCGCAAAAATATCGCACGAACACTCGGTGGCCGCCGTGTACGTGGCCCCCACTGCATGTCCGTCGCTGGCGCCCGTTGTGTGCTGCTGCGGAGTGCGTGAGCGCCTTGGCTCTCTGTCCCTCCCTCGCAGTGCGCACTACTACTACGTAGTAGGACAAGGAGGGAGGAGCATGCCCGCTGTTGAGCGCGCCTTGAGCGATGACGACGAGGCCAATCAGGCCCGCTCCGAGAGTGATCGTAGCAGCACCGACGCGAAGGCCGAGCCACCGACGACGACGACGATGACGACAACAGCAGCCCCGACGCGAATCGAGCCCATGCCATCGCCGCGATCGTGGAAGGGGCTCGTCGCTCGGACGCTCTCGGCGCCGGTGATGCGCAAGGAGGGAGCGGCGTTGGCGTCCCCACCGACGTCGCCACCGCCGACGGGCCCAGGGACTGCTGCCACCACCACCGCCACTGCCCGGCGCCTCTCAGTGGCCGACATCATTCGCTCCTTCTCGCCGCGCTCCCGTGGCAAAAAGGCGATCGAGCCCCCGACCTTGCGGCCGACGGTAGCCACTGCGGCGCCGTTGACCCCTGCAGCGGCCACGGACAACTCCCCCACGACCACCGCGGCCCCATCGGGTGCATCCGTGCCGCTGACGACATTCGGAAAACTCAAGCGTTCCAGTCTCTCCGCCAAGCGGCAGCAGTCCCAACAACAACAACAGCAGCAGCTCGACGAACCTACGACGACCGTCAAGCGACCGGATTCGGACATCAACAATAAAGGCAAGGCGCCGCCGCCGCAGCAACAGCAGACTCGACCGACACTCGCAGCGGTCGCACGGGATGCCGCGAGGCTCCGCGTTGAGATCCCCTCGGGGCCACCGAAGAACCCCGACGAGGGCGACAACGACGCCACGGGCCATGACTTTGTCGATGAGGTCCGGGAGACCTTTGACAAGCTCCTTCGGCAACTCGATGGCATTGATCCACGAAAGCTCAGTGCGATTCGCCTCGGAGGGGAACTCCGGGGGCTCCTGGGCAAGGCCCAGGATGAGTTTCTCGCCTATGAGGACGCGTTCGTGGCCCACGCCGCAAAGGTCGGCGTCGCCATCGCCCTCCAGAACCTGGCCGCGTCCCTCCACCAGGTCTTTCCGATCGTCGAGCGCCTGCAGACGGCCAAGTTCCTCCTCAACCGGCAGTTCAAGCGCCAGGTCACGTTCGCCTTCCAGGAGATCAACTCGTACTACACGTCGCTGTTCATGGAGCTGTCCATGGCCGTCGCGAGTCAAGGGGCCATCGTGCCGGTTCCCAGCCCCATCAAGGCCCCGGTCGTGCTCGACGTCGAGCCTGTTCGACCTGTTCCAGCCCCCGAGCCCCCGGTGCCGCTGCCACGACCGCCTCCACCAGGTTTGGTTGAGAATTGTGGGGCCAGGACGCAGCAGACTGTGTGGGCTCCTAATGCATCGGATCCGCTGGTTTTCCTTTGACCCACGTAGCACCGACGGGTGCCGAGATCTGCGTCGCCGCCCACCAGGCGTTCTTTGGCCACGGCCGAGCCGTCGATCGCCCTCGAGCGCTCGAGCTGTACCAGGTACGTCGGTTCCTGACTGAGGGTTTTGCCTGGGCTGCTTTCATCAAACCGCTCAACGGACCATTTACGAACTACAGGACGCCGCAAACCTCGGGGACACGACAGCGGCTCGCTGCCTCGGACACATGTACATGACCGGCGAAGGCGTCTCTCGAGACGTGTTTATCGCCGAAAAATGGCTGGGTCATGCGGCGTCGGCGGGGGACGTGGAGGCGAGTTACCTCCTCGGCTGCCTCCTGGTACGAATCCTCGCACTTGACAAGATTCACTCGGTCTGGACGAGCACACCGAGCTAACCAGTGCATGCTGTGTGTGTGTGTGTGTGTGTGTGTATGTGTGCAGTGCGACAAAGCGAAGACGCAGCGAACTGACAGCCTGCAGCGATGCGAGCTCCTCAAGTCCGCCATCATGCAGCTCACGATCGCCGCCGATCGGGGCCACCGAGAAGGGCAGTTCCGCCTCGGTCAACTCTACGAACTCGGGGAAGCCCACGCCCCACACGCCCCAGACTCCGTTCGGGCGATGCAATGGTATCGGCGGGCCGCTGAGCAGCAACATACTCTGGCGGAGGCGGCCGTCGGTCGACTACTTTGCACATCCTCGTCAACGTCTTCCTCGTCTGATAATGGCATCACCCGCGACGTCACCCAGGCCATGCACTTTTTGCAACGAGCGGCGACAAAGGGGGATCCGCTGGCGTTGACACTTCTGGGATCGATCTTGTTCGAAGGTGACGGCGTGAAACGCGATTGCGAGCGGGCGAGGGCGATGCTCGAACGAGCCGCGGGGCTCGGTGAGCACCAGGCCATGTACCGACTGGGGTTCCTCCTGCGCGAGACAATATCGACGAACCCGCTAGATCCACAATTCGCCATCCCCCACCAGGATCTCGAGACGATTCACGACGAGCTCTTGCGTCTCTGGCTGAATGCCGCCCACGGGGGCATCCTCGATGCCTGGTATCAACTGGGCAAGCTCCTTGAAGACTCGCGATGGATCCATGACGCGGCGGCTGCGCGAAGGTATTACCGCCGTGCTGCCGAGGCCAGTCCGGTGCGACCC
Source organism: Lagenidium sp. CBS 127285 (assembly GCA_023338185.1). Taxonomy (NCBI): domain Eukaryota; phylum Oomycota; class Peronosporomycetes; order Pythiales; family Pythiaceae; genus Lagenidium; species Lagenidium sp. CBS 127285. The sequence goes on from JAADYI010000015.1 coordinate 51,763, forward strand.
TGTGCTCGAGAATACGAATGCAGAACCACTTGGACCTCACCAACTTGTGCACGTGACAGCCCCACGCCCAAGCCGCCCGTCGAGTCGCCGAGATGTACTACGGAGGAATCGGTGGCCCTGTGGACAAGCGGAAAGCCCACGAGTTTTACGCGATCGCCGCCAACGTTGGCGGTGATGCCGTCGCTCTGAACGCCCTGGGTGCGTGAAACGGATGTTGCTGTGGATGCCTCAATACATTGATCGCCGCTGACGGAGATTGTAGGCCTGATGTTCGAAGAGGGCGACGGCTGCGACCTCGACTTCCAAAAGGCCGCGACGAGCTTCCGTCGGGCCATAGAGCTTGGGAGTGCCCATGCGTACTTCAATCTCGGTTGCCTGCTCTCGAGTGGCAAGGGCGTCCCACGGAACCTCGAGGCGGCACACGCGCATTTCCAGAAAGCATATCAACTCGGATATGTCCTCGCCCAAGACTTTGTTACAACTTTGTCATCGCCTGCCGCAATACGATGAATGCCGCCACTCGACTTGAAAGAGAGCCAATACGCAGTGGGGAACTCCTCAAAAGCATCATCCTCGTGCTGACGTCGTGTCACCAGAGAGAGAAGAGAGTGAGCACGCCCACGTACGACGCAAATGTGCGTGCACGATGAGTGAAGGGGTTAGCAGTGACATCCAGCTCCTCACCGTGATGTGGCGCCCAGCGCCGCACGCTCGGGGGAGAGACAAAGGGGGTGGCATAAACAAGAGCGTAAGACATGTATTTAGCGCGGCACGCGCTGGCAGCCGATCCCGACACAGCACTGCCAACGCGCCAGCGTCGCGTAGATCCAATACAAAAAAGCAGTAGCAACAGGCAAGCACAACACACACAACAATGCGTGAGTCCCGAGTGCAATCTCATGCAATCCGACCACAACGGAAGGCAGAAGGGAGGGAGGGAGGAGGTGCTTTACCGCGTCCGCGCTGGAGGGGGCACTGTAAAATCTACGAAAAATCCCGCCGCGAGTACTTGTCTTCGTCCATGTACTCGACTGAGACCGTGCGGTTGGCAAAACCACGGCCGTGGAGCTCAGCGGAGGCCCGCTGCGCGGCATCGAGAGCTCCAAACTCGACAAAGACCTTGCCAACAGCGTTGTGGTAGCCATCGCGCGGCCGGGGGATGGCGATCGACTGGACCACCCCAAAGCGCTCGCACTCGGTCTTGATATCATCGAGAATATCGGCATATTCTTCTTCGTCATTGAGCTCGTCGGCGGTGACCATGTTGAGGAGGATGAGCACCCGCGATGGCGTGCCGAGGGGGACGCTCGGGAGCCCAAAGCCAGCCATGGACATGGTCTGCAGCGCCGCCGTAGTCGGATCGAGGCCCATCGAGAGCCCCGAGTTGACCGAGCCCGCAGCGCTCGCGACGGCCTTGGCATTCTCCTGGGACATGGCCCGTCGGACCGTGAGAGTCTTGTCCCCGAGCTTCATGTCATTGAGGCCAATGCACGCCGCATCCGTGACGCTGGGGTCGAGGTACTCGCAAAAGCCATAGCCCTTCGACATGTTGGTGTTGAGCTCCTTGACGAGGTGAAACGATCGCAATGGGCCAAAGGCCTGGAGGAGCTCCTTGACCTGCTCGTCGTTGAGGTGGTACGGGAGGCCGCCGACAAAGATCTTGTGGGGGCTGTCCTGGACGGTCGTTGAGACGATGCCCAGGGCCGCGAGGTTGAGCGTCGGGACTGGTCCGAGGTCCCGGGGGACGTTGGCTGAGTTGTAGTCATTCGGCCGGCGGATCTTGAGCGGTTGGCCGCGGAAGCTGACGCCGTCGAGGTTCATGCACGCGGTCGTGAGCTCGATGCTCCGGAGCTCGACAAACGCGAAGTGGCGCTCGCGGTTGATGTAGACCGACACCACGGCGCCGCCCTCCTGGCGCTCCCCGAGCGCGCGGTCGATGATGTCGTTGAAAAACTCCGAGATCTCCTGCTCCGTGACCTCGCCGATGCCACCGACGTAGAGTCGACGGGCGTGGCGGGTCTGCTGGTGGCCCGTGTTGAAGTGCGCGCCGTTGGCCGGGGGTGGGCCAAAGGACGCCGGGCCTACGGCGCCATTGAGCGCGGCCATATTCTGCTGGAGGATGACCTGCGCGGCATAGGCAGCGGCGTTTTCGTCCGTCACCCCCGGCGGGCGGACATCAAAATTGGACTGCCGGCGGCGGCGGCGCTGGTCGCGACTGGCCGAGGCCGAGCGCGAGCCCGAGCGCGACCGGCGGCTCCGACGCGATGACGACGACGTGCGGTGCGACGACGAGCGGCTGCTGCCCCCACGACGCTCGCGGGAGCGGCTCCGGGACGAGCCCCGACGGCGACGCGAGGACGACGATCCCGAGCCCCGCTCCCGACGGCGGGGCGAGCGACTCCGATGGCGCTCGCGGCTCCGGGACCGGCGGCTGCTGCTGTGTGGCCGACTGCTCGATGGTTCCTGGTAGCAAAGAGAGGGCGGTGAGTGGGTGCCAGAAGAGGGGGGGGGGTGACCGCGTTGAAGAGGGTATGGCGCGCGCGTGTTCGTACCGGCGCATCGGCAAATTGCTGCGGGATTCCCGCGGGCAATCGCGACGAGGACGACGAGGTCGGTGGCTGCTGCTGCTGTTGGCGGTGTTGATAGGGGAACCCCGTGGGGGCGGACGCCGGTGGTGGGGCGTGGGACGACGGTGCAGATGGCAGCGGTTGCTGCTGTTGCTGCTGCTGCTGCTTTTTCATCCACGCAGGAAGCGTGAGCTCGCGCCCGCGACCGGCCATGATGCTGCTGCTGGGATGACGCTGCCTGGGAGTGGTGGGGGGCGGTGTGGGTGGTTGTCTGTGGGGGATTGGGCAGCCGGGGTACGTAACCCTCCCTGTGGTGTCCCTCCACACACCAATGTAACCAGCGGACAACTCGTCACAGTGACCGTTGTATTAATGACTCTTAAGTGCGGTAAGCGAGATAATTGATGCCATGCTTCAGTGAGAGGGGATCAGAGCTTCTCGAGCGGGTTGGATGGCGCACAGTCCTCAACGACGCGGCGGGCCATGGACGCCTCGCTGTCCTCCGCGGGGATGTGGCGCCACGTGCAGGCGGGGAGCTCCTGGAGCCGTGTGAGCACTTGCCGGCATGTTGGGGTGGTGCAGTACTCCGTCGCCTGGCTCGCGGACACGTGCTGGAAACCCGCGAGGAGCAACGGCTCGACGCACTCGGCGAGTCGCTCGTGGAGGTCGTCGGAGGGGTGACGAAGCGCCCACTGCAGCTGATGGAGGCCGATGCAATGCGATGCGTCCTCGGGGCCGTCGCCATCCTGGCGTTGGAGGACGCGGTACCTCCGGGCCTGGACGACAGCCGCCCGGTCGCTGACGGCGATGAGGGCGAGAGCGACAGCGAGGATCACACCGAGGCTGAGCTTCATCGCGTTGCGGCGTGGCGTGGGGTCCTTTGCCTGAATCGCGCGCGATCTTTGGCTCTGCGTGTGCACTCGCACGTCGGCGAAAGATTCTGGAAATGGGAGTGAAGGTCGAAATGTAGCCATCTCTTGAACAACCATCCAAAATTTGGATCGATCCCTGAGAGACGATTGCTGCACATGGTAATAATGGAGGACGCCGACGGATGCCCATTTCCACGCGGTACATGGCTTGTTGGGCCCTTCAAAGGCGTCTGCTCTGAAGCCCCCACTTTCCTCTGACCCATTTGGTTTCATGATGCATTCGGGCGAGTAAATGCCGCCTTGGGTGTCGGTTGGAGATCGACAAGGCACCAAGCGTCGCGCCGCAGCAAAGTAAGTAAATACATTTGCGCTCTTTGGTGTCGG
>JAADYI010000016.1:0-55071 GCA_023338185.1 Lagenidium sp. CBS 127285
CCCCCCCCCCCCCCACCCCCACCCTGCCGACCCCATACAGTGTGCACTCGACTCGGGTGGGTGGCAATCATAGATGAGGCCTTGTGTGTCTTTAGTGGCAGACGGGCTCGGCCTTGCGAGAGGCTCTGCTGTTGGGGAGCTCGGTTTGACACACCACAGACACACACACACACACGTGCACCGGCCAGCGTTGCCCCGCTCTCCAGACATCGCTCACTCTGCAATCTCCTCTGCACGGACCAAGTCCAGCGGAAAAAAAAAAAAGAAAGACAGGTCCTCCCCCCTACCAGCAATGGCTCCATTGACCACCGCTCGTGTTGGCGTTCGCGGCCTCCAGGCCGGCGCGGCCGTCGCTGCCATGGTGTTCACGTCGCTTGGCTACGTTGAGATGAAGAACGGCCAGGTCAGCAGCGGCGCGGCCATCTTCGCCATGTTCGCCAACTACTCGGCGCTCCTCTGCGGTGCCTACTACGTCGGTGCCCTCCATATGCTCCAGCTCTCGTCGACGGCCCCCCGTGTGCTCTTCCAGCGTCTCGTCGATGGTGCCATCCTCGTCGCCGTCGCCCTTGCGGGTGTCCTCCATGCTACCTCGACGGCCGTCGCCGAGTGCGAGGCCAAGAACAAGTTCTTCGAGCTCTTCCACGACTGGTCCATGTTCCGTTGCGGCAACCAGAAGGCCGCGATCGTCCTCACCTTCATCACCGCGGGTCTCTTCCTTGTCTCGCTCGTCCAGAGCTACATGGCCGACTCGATCGCTGAGGAGGCGCCGACCCAGGAGGAGCAGCCCGCTCGTGAGTACGCCACCGTCATGACCCCGACGACCAAGGGTCAGACCCCCGTTGCCACCCCGGTTGGTCGCCCTGGCCTCCGTGCCGCTCGCATCGGTAGCCGCGCTGTTCAGTTTGGCTGCGCCGCCTTTGCTCTCGTCTCGATGGCTGCCGCGTACAAGCACTACTTCACTGGCCAGTACATCAGCCCCAAGACCATGTTCGCTCTCCTCGCCGCGTACACGTGCACGATCTACTCGCTCTGGCACTTGGTTGCCGTTGAGAAGCTCCAGCTCTCCCGCCGTCCGGCCATCAAGGTCGAGCGCATTGTCGATGGTGTCCTTGCCTTCGCTCTCCTCGTTGCCGGTGTTGTTGTGGTCACCTCCTCGCACGTCCAGAACTGCGACGACGCCAACGCCAAGTTCCTCAAGTCGCACAGCACTGAGCTCTACCGCTGCGGCAGCATGAGCGCGTCGATTGTCTTCCTCTTCATCTCGATCGCCATGTACCTCGCCACGATCGTCATCAGCTACATGACTGGCGGCGTCACCGAGGACGACCGCTTCTCGGTCATCACGGTCGATGAGCACCCCGATGCGTCGGTCCAGGCGTAATTTCCCTTGACCTGTGAGTACTACTACATCCAGGCTCTGGCTGATACCTGGTTTCAAATTGCCTTGACGGCAAGTAAATAGAGGAATCCGTTCATTGCTTGGATGTGGAGTCGCCACGAAATGCAGAGACTTGCACCCTTTGATCTGTGTCATTTCCATCGCAAAAAATTGTAGCACCTTAAGAGGCGACAGAAGGTTGGCTTCTTCTATGCGTTTTAAAAAGTCGTACAAGTACAAGTAAGTGAGCAAGCTACTAAGCGTGATAGCCCACAAGCACATCGAGCGTGCACTGCAAAAACACCGGTAATCCAGGGCCTCGCCATGTTCTCAATCGACTGGAATTAAGCTCATCAAACAAGCTCATTCACGGCCGCTCGTCGTGAAGTCTCGTTCCAATGCAAATTTAAAACAGACCTGGAATGCATACAACCGGTAAGGTAACACAGTACAATAGCAATGAACAAAACCGCCTGGACACGCCGTCATCGATCAAACCCTCGATGATGACTCTGTATGTGGGCGGGGTGGGCCGATTTGTTGAAAGTCCGATGTCTGTTGGCCCGAGGCACGATCTCGGGTCGAACATAAACGACGCGACGTTACCTGGGATTGTCTCTGTGGGTGCATCGACATCGAGCGCGAAAATGATGATGAGTCGCTTGGTGGTGAGGACGGCACGGTGCAGTGCAGACAGGATGAGTCACCCTTCCTCGACTTAATTGGTTGAATGGTCGGCGTCGTCCCACTTGCAGTCGACATCTCAAACAATTGCGCGAGTCTACGGCATTCACGGCCATCGTCGTCGCCCACTTTGCGATCTGCAGTCCACCAGCACACGAGCCCGCCATGTCCCCATTGACCACTGCCCATGCGAGTGTCCGCGGTCTTCAGGCCATCACTGGCGCCGCGGCCCTGATCTTTACATCCCTCGGCTACGTCGAGTTCAAGTCGGGACAGCTGAGCAGCAATGTCGCCGTCTTCGCGATGGTCGCCAATTACACGGCCATGCTCTGCGGCGCGTACTACGCCGGCGCCTTGCACATGCTCCAGCTGTCGACCACGGCCCCCCGCGTGCTTTTCCAGCGCGGCGTCGACGTGATCGTCCTCATCCTTGTCGCCATGGCGGGGATCCTCCACGCTACCTCCAAGCCAGTGACCTCGTGCGAGGCCCAGAACACCATGTTCGCCACATTCCACAACGGCGCCAAGCTCTTCCGCTGTGGTAACATGAGCGTCGCGATCATCCTCACGTTCGCGACCGCTGGTCTCTTTGTCGTCTCCCTCGTCCAGAGCCTCAAGCAAGCGACAACCACCGAGGAACCTGCGCCGGCGGCGACGGCCTCAGCGTACGATGCCATGGCGACGCCCGTCGCGCCGGGCAAGGACGGACCCCAGGTCGTGACTGCCCCCCTCGAGCGCCGGGCCCTCCGCGTCGCCCGCCTCGGGAGCCGAGCCGTGCAGTTCAGCTTCTCGACCTTGGCTTTCGCCTGCATCGTCACGGCTTTCAAGCACTACTACATCGGCCAGTACATCAGCCCCAAGTCGACGTTCGCCATCCTCGCCGCCTACACGTGCGCGCTCTACTCGCTCTGGCACCTCGTGGCCGTGGAGAAGCTCCAGCTCGCGCGCCGCCCGGGGATCAAGGTCGAGCGCGTCGTCGATGGGCTCCTGGCGTTCGCGATGTTGGCCGCGGGGGTCGTCGTCGCCACGGCCGCACACGTGCGCAACTGCGAGCCCACAAACGCCACGTTCGCGACCTCCCACCACGCGGAGCTCTACCGCTGCGGGAACATGACCACAGGGGTCGTCGCCACCTTCGTCTCGATCGTCATGTACGTGGCGACCATCGTCCTCAGCTTCCTCACGGGCGGCGGCGGCTTCGCTACCAACGACGATCGCGTGTCGACGGTGACGGTGGATGAGAACCACGATGTTGCCACTCAGGCCTAAAAATAGACATTTAACAGAGTTGGGGTATACACACTAAATCGAAGCATCCACTGTATACTGTGCAGATTAGTGAACCCCACAATAGAATACATGAGTCAGTCAGTGCAGATTAGTGGGCCTGTCGTCAATAGAGCACCCTGTTTTAACCGAGCAATTGCAGTGCAGTCTTCTTCGAGCTGTCATGAGCGAAGTTGGTGGGCTTCTTCATCTGTGTGCGTCTGGACGATGTTGCTTGCTGCACAGGGTCCAGCGTTGTGGAATCCCTGATTGTCCGCTGTTATGTGGCGCGTGTGCATTCGTCTCTGATTACTGAATCTGCAGGAAGAAGCTTCCTGCAAAAAGTGCCTCTTTGGCAAAGAGGCAAAGAGTCTTTGCCAAGTGAAAGTGGGGCACTGGTCCCAGCCCAACACTGACACACGTTACGTTGCCCATGTCGTGCTGGCAGTAATGATCTAAGTCCAGATGTGGTTGACCCGATTATCCATTCATCTGCCATCAGTGCTCGAGGAATGGCGCTGCTTCTGATGTGATTCTCTTCCTCACACACTGATCCCTGTTCCAACGAGAGGGTGTGGAAGTGTTTGATGCGGTTCTTATGCCCGTGGTGCAGCCCGAGAGCATAGAAATCGCGACGTGCGGTAACAAGAACCCGTGCAGGTAGTCCCTTTGATGGGACTAGGGGGGCCAATTCCGGAGCACGTTCACGGACGTCTCTTCGCGTTTTCGACTGCGGTTCAGGTCGTTTCCGTGCTCCAAACCCATGCGCCAGGACCACGAGTTCGCCCCACGATCACCTGGTGCCACACGCAAGTCCACAGATCACATTGACGCAAGTCAAAATGCAACGCCATGACAGAGTGAACCAGGTGGCACCCCACCCGGTTGTTGCCTATGTTCAGGCCCCCGACCACTCCACGGGTCCGCGCGACTGTTCGATTGTCGCCAGGGTGACGTTGTCGGCTCGTCCCTGCATGTAGATGACGGTTCAGGCGCACGTGATTCACATGTGGTTGCCTCCGTTGCTGAGACTTTGAAGGCATCTGGAACTGCCGAAGTGTCTTGATGCCAAACTCGCAACCAAATGCAGCGAGCACTGCGAACTCGGCGCTGGAAAACCCAGTTTTCGTTCAAAAAGTGGCGCTTGCTTCCACGCGGCCGTTTGGTGCCGTCGGCTGGGTCCTTGCAGAGGGCCTGCGATGCGGTCCCGCTTTTCGCGTGCGGGGTCAACACGAAACCGGCTCACGGGTTTCAACCAGCGACCCCCGCACGGTGAATGAGACTGTGAGCATCGTTGGCACCGGACGTGCGGCGTTCTCATTCTCAAATTCGCCTTCACATCAGCACTCGGGAACGCCCCAACGACTCCACGGCCTCATCATCATTTGCCATCATGAAGTTTCTTTCGCTTGCTGTGCTCGCCTTGTCGGCAATATTCGTGCCCAGTGAGGCCCAGACGCGCATGCTCCGTGGTGCCCAGTATTCGGGGCCCGTCCAGGGCACACCCGATTTGCACCAGGCGCTGCTCGATGCCGTCAACGCGGAGCGCGCGAAGCAGGGCCTCTCGCCAATGTGCTCCAACCGCAAGCTCAAGCAGGCCGCGCAGTTGCACTCTGATGACCAGGCCAAGAACAACTTTATGAGCCACACGGGCTCGAATGGCTCGACGATGAAGAGCCGCATCGACGCTCAGGGTTTCAAGTGGAACTCAATTGGTGAGAACGTCGCTGCTGGGCAGAAGGACGTCCCCTCGGTAATGAAGTCCTGGATGAACTCGCCGGGTCATCGCGCTAACATCCTCGGCAAGTACAAGTTCTTTGGCGGCGGGTACCAGTACAGCGCCAGCAGCTCATACAAGCACTACTGGACCCAGGACTTTGGAACGGGTACCACTGAGAGCTGTGACAACGGCTCCGTGACGCCGACACCGACCCAGACGGGCAAGCCATCGCCTGCCCCGACGACCGCCCAGCCGACGCCGACTCCGACGACCGTCACGCCGCAGCCAACGACGACGACTCCCACTCCGACGACTAGTAAACCGACTCCGCCCCCGACCCCAGCGCCGACCCCCGCTCCGACGACGTCGACCCCCGGTGGAGGCAGCCTCCAGAAGCAGATGCTCGACGCCGTCAACGCTGAGCGCGCCAAGCAGGGGCTCTCACCGTTTTGCACCAACTCGAAGCTCCAAAAGGCTGCGCAGTTGCACTCCGATGACCAGGCCAAGAACAACTTCATGAGCCACACCGGTTCCAACGGCTCGACGATGCAGAACCGCATCGACGCCCAAGGCTTCAAGTGGAACTCGATTGCCGAGAACGTCGCCGCTGGGCAGGTCGATGTTGCCGACGTGATGAACTCGTGGATGAACTCGCCTGGTCATCGTGCCAACATCCTCGGGAACTACAAGTTCTTCGGTATGGGCTACCAGTACAACACTGGGAGCACCTACAAGCACTATTGGACGCAGAACTTCGGCACCGGGTCATCGGAAGCCTGTGATGCCTAAACGGCCGCGTCCCTGTGAGAGTAGTATGTTGTAGAAGTCTGTCGTTCGCGTGTAGCCTCTTTTGAGATGTTTTATTTGGCCGGTCCCACTTGTTGGGAGGTAGCCGCAGGAAGCGGTCTAGTTCAGCCACACTTGCTATTGTTTTTTGAAATACACTCATCGTTTACAGGATAAACGAACATCTGACCGTGCATACCTGTTCTTCCAGTTTCCAAAGCGATCTTTACGCTGATATAGTGGAAGTTCGCTGCGTCGGCGGACGATATCGAGTAAACTCCGCATGCTACCAGTTGAATAGAAATGGAGTGTGTTGTTCGAGCTCGCGAGGTCCTCGTAGAGCCGAGTAAGCTTGACCGTAGAGTCGTCGTAACCCAGCAGGAACTGCATCAGCGCCTCCCGAACAAGCGGTTGCAGGCTGCCAAGGTCCATGGAGACCACGTTGACTGGCAAGTCATTTGTTTGACTGGCTGGCGACCAAGTCTGCGATAAATTCCTATCAGCACGAAGGCTAAGCCAGTCTTCGATATTCCACTGGGTTGGAGATGGCGCTGGAGTGGAAGCAGGCGACGACGACGTCAAACTCGGAGATGACGACGAAGGCGACGACGTGGTGTCGTCATGATGAGATGGAAATATCGTTTTCCATGATGCTTCAGGGGCAACAGACTTGATGAAAGTAACCAAATCACTCACTCGAACGTAAATGCCGGGGACACCTTCAATTCCGCAGCCATAGCCGGCGCTCACAAAGCCTGCTAGGTAGTTGTTACCACCTGAGCGAACAACCAACGGTCCGCCCGAGTCGCCTGTGCATGCATCCTGCCCGAGCTCTCCACCAGCACATAACATGCTGTCATCGACATCCGTGAGTGTACTTTTGCAGTGCGACTTTGACCAAATTGGAAGAGTAAGAATCCGCACGACTGGAGACAGAACGTCGCTCGACGGGCTCACAACGCCGTAACCATACATCGTTGCCGGCTCTTGATGCGTGAAATCGGGAGTTGTGTCGAGAACCACTGGGTCGACGTAGGCGGCGGCAGTCAGCTCTAAGATAGCAGCATCATGAGAAAATCGGTGGGGGCGCGTATACTGGGGGTGCACGCGTGTCCGAGTCTTGTTTACGGGGATGATCTCGGCATTCAAACCACTCGATTCTTGAGAGCCGATTGCGACATAGTTGGCTGGACCGTCGGTCACGCAATGAGCTGCTGTCAGGACATGCGTCGGTGTGATCATCGCCCCACCACAGAAATTCTGGCCTTCCTTGGTGTTCCGGAGTCCGACGACGAACGGGAGAACCACCGGAGACATTATGGTGAACATTCTGGTTGGTCGTTCCCAGTTGGGTCCCGCGACATACGCGTTGATAAACGTCGCCGAGTTGGAAACTCGAACAAAAGTCTCCGCCTTCGCTAAGGAAGACGAACACACGGCCAGACCCATCAGGGAGACACCAGATCGAGGAATAATGCTCACCAAGGATGCGCCGCCGACTTTGCTGCGATCACCCTGTCTTCCGGCGAGTCGCTGGTCGCCGATGAAGTCCTTCGCCTGCACCTTCTGCGAATAATCAGGCTCGATGCAAATGAAGCTCGCGCTGAGTTGTGTCGAGTTCCGGCGGGGCTGCCGACACAAGCGAATGTCTTTTCGTTTTGCGGGAGTGGTGATGATGGACCCCGAGGCAGCCACCTCGAGGCAGGCGAGGGCCTTGTCCTCGCCATCGACGCCAAAGTGTAGCTTGACGGGCTGGATATCGACCTCCTCGGCCAGCTCCACAATCGCCGTGTCGAACATCACGTCACCGGGGACGTGGCGAGGGTGCTTGACGATCTTCTCGGGGAGCACCGACACGACCCGAAAGGCATTTCGGGCGAAAAAGCCCACGCGGGCGAGCGACGTCTCCCGTTCCACGCACGAGGCCGTGGTCAAGACGTACTTTGGGGCGATGAGGACCCCCTGGCACTTGAGCCGCCGGCCCCGACGGTCGACAAACATCGCCAAGTACGATGGGAACTTGGCCTTCTGCCCGAACACATCTTCGTCCCGCCAGCTGAGGTTCTCGGCACCGATGGTCGCCTCGAGGAACCGACGATGCCGGGGCGACGCGAGGCGGAGGATCCGCATTGCATCCAGCGGGGGGCGTCGAGGGGCCTTGGGGAACCACTCGGTCCGGTCGACTGGCGACGCAAAGCCCACGACGTAGTCCTTGTACATGAGCATCGCCGCGCGCGGCGCCATCGGGGCCTTGCCGTCACTGCCACCACCCTCGCGTTCAGGGGCCGACGACGACGACAATGACGCGTTCTTGGGCGGGGGATTCCCATTCTTGGGCGGGCCCTGGCTCTGTTGGTCGACGCACATGACGGCATCATCGTCGTCGTCGTTGGCGGTCGCGTTCAGGCCGCAGAGACGCCGCGGGAGGAATCGCAGAGGGCTCATCGCCGTCGGTGGGTCGTCGGCCACGGGCATCGGACGACCGGTCGCTGAGGTATCGAGGATCCGGTCGTAGCCCCTGGCCACGAGGTGCTTGAACTCCCAGCCCTCGACCGGCGTGGCTTGGAGCAGGGACGCCGTGAAGGCCAGCGAGGCGCTGGGCTCACGGAGCTCGAGGACGATCAGCGCGTCGTCCGGGTCCTCGCTTGCGTAGTACCGCGACTCCCAGTGGATCCGCCGGACGCGCAGGGCCGTGTCCCCAAACACGGCCACCACGCGCGTGGCGTTGGCACGTAGGCGCATGCCCGCGAGGCCCCGGGAGCTCAGGAGGGACGTCGAGGTGACGGCAAAGGCCGGTGCGAGGCGGACGACGATGCCGTCGACGACGAGCGCATGGTCCTTGTCATCGTCGTCGTGGGTCTGGTTGGTCCCCGCGGAAGGGCTCGTCGACAGCGCCCCGACGACCTCCGAGGCCTTGAGCCACCCGGGGATCTCGGTGCGGGGCCACCGTGTCGTCGTAGCTGGTGTCGCATCCGACGAGGCGACGCTCGCATGAGACCCGGCACTGCCGCTGTTGCTGCTGCTGCTGCTGCTGCTGCTGCTGGCGCCCCGGGCGTCGATCCCCTGGGTCCCCCGAGCGACCGCCGAGCAGGCGACGAGGAGCGTGGTCGTCGTCAGCACGAGGAGCCACCACCGGCGCAGGAGGCGCCCCCGAGGAGCGGCCGCATACGGTGGTGGTGCTGGGAATGATGCCAGCGGCATCATCGTCATCGCTCACGTTGCCCGCGACTCCCGTATCGACAACTCGCTCGATAAACGAGGAAAACACTTGACGCGCCACAGCCGAAGGCACCAACACAGCGGCTCTCTCTCTCGCTTGCTCACTGTGTGTATGGGGTGAGTATGTGCGAGTTGTGTGCGAGAGTGCGTCAGCGCATGTTGTGCAGGTGCGTTGGTCATGGTGATTGATGATGAGAAGACTTTCGAGAGAGATGATGTGCGATCGACGTGGGCAGCTGGTGGGAGTGCAGTTGTTGGATAACTGGGATCCCATTTTTGGCCAATCATCGATCGCCCTGCTACCAAAAATGGTGACATGCGGATCCCCCTCTGTTTCTCTCTTTGGGTGTTTTTTTGTGGATGTTGAAGATTTTCACGAAAATATTGAGATATTTTTCTGACGTCAAGGCGCATGCAACACCACCACCAAAAATGCAACCACACAGAGAAAATGCTTCGTCGATCATAATGTGCCACGTTCTGAATGAGCCCAGCGAGGCACGCGGACACGACACAGTACTGTAGTCGAAATGTCGTTCGCTCACAACATACCATCGACGAGAGCGCAACATCAGTCAACTATGGTACAACAATTTGGAATGACATGAGCCAACAAAACCAATTTCATACTTCGTACTCTACGAGATTGCATGGGGCTTGAGGGGACGGATCACGACGGACACGAGCGATCGCTCGTCTTCTCCTTGGATGACGTTGGGGATCGTCGACCGAAACGGCTTCTGCGATTGTAAAGAGGGAGTTTGTTGTGGCGCTCCAAGATGGCGAGGATCCCATCGAGGCTTCCGGTTGAGAACATCACAAGGTCGTTCGAGGGATCCAAGAGGCCCATCAAGTGGGCCTGGGGGCCAACAAGACTTGCAAAGTAGTCGCCCATGAGAAACGTCAGGAACGCCGCCCGGACGCCGGGGCGGAGGGTGTTCGGGATGTTCACCATCTGCACTGGCCGTTCAGACTGACCTGAGGCCCCTCGGTGACCATTATCGGTTGCACTTTCATTGCTGGATGAGCGAGGCACTGCTGGCTTCATTGCCTGACTTGGGCTCGCTTGGGGTGCTGATGAGCCACTTTGGGTCGGAGAAGGGGACGAGTTGCCCCCGCCGTCATCCGGGCGAGGTTTTGTCTTCGTCGGCGTTGGTGTGACAACGGGGGACTCTTCGCTTGCTCGGCCCCAATGAGCTCCAACTGTGTGCGAATCAATGAAACCTTTAAGACTGGCAACACGGGCGTAAATGCCCGGCACCCCAGGAGTCCCGCATCCATATCCCGCACTGACAAGACCAACCAGATAGTCGGTATCACCGACACGTTGCACAAGTGGTCCACCGGAATCGCCTCGACACGCATCCAATCCGGCTTCCCCACCCGCACAGAGCATACTTTCATCAATGTCGGGCAGTGTGGACGCGCATCTTCTTCTCGAGTAGAGTGGGAGCTCAAGAACGCGAACGACGGGTGACAACGTCGCGGCATCTGCGTTCGCGACCCCATAACCGTACATCGTTGCCTCGGCCTTGTCTCGATGATCTGCTGAATTGTCCAATGTGATTCCCCTCGAGTTCGCTTGCACCTTGAGTTCGATGACAGCCGCATCGAATGAATACGGATGCAATCTTCCATTTTCACTATGGACGGTGATTCGATTGTCCATTACCGCAATGATCTCTCCATCATCTCCCGATGCATTGGGTGACCCAATTGCAACCCACTTGACCAGCGCATCTTTGACGCAATGTGCCGCCGTTAACACGTAACCAGAAGCGATTAATGACCCACCACAAAAATTCTGTCCATGCTTTGTGATCCGCAAGCCAACGACGTATGCAGGAACTCGACGTGGTGGCGTCATACTAGTCGATCTTGCATCTCCCCATTTGTGACCGTTGACATACGCATTAATGAAGTTGGCATTGTCGGCGAAAGTGAGGAACATTTGGGCCGGTGGCTCAAAAGGTGTATCCTCCACACTTGCCACCTCCATCTGGTTTCCGTCGTCCAATGATGCACTGCTGAGGCCCCCACTGGAAAGTGTTTGTGATACAGCGAATCCAACAACTGAAGAGCCGTGAATGCGCGAATGACTGATCAACGGATCCCCTGTGAGGTCGACTATTCGAGTATCCTCTGTTTCAACGACATGACCCTTCATTCTCAACGGCAGCGGTAACTCGCCAATGCAGATACCTTGAGGTGGAACGAAGAAGCGCGTGTTGTTTCCAGTTGTTCTACTTCGAGTGCATTCAAGCATTGAACCCATCAAATAGCCCCTTCGTATGCCCTTCTTGACACGAAGAAACGTTGTGTTTGTCAACCAATCTGGGTAACCAGGATTTAAAGCAACTGGCACAACGTCATAAATTGGTGTTTCGAGCTCCACAACAGCAATGTCGTACAGACTGTCTTCAATACCGTGATAATTGGGATGCGACCATTGATGACCTTGGCGCACATTCCGGAAAATGCGCTCCGTCGACCCTTGCGGTGACAGTGATGCGGTCGTAAATGCTCCGTGTTGCTGAAGACATGATGCAGTGGTGAGCATGAAACTCTCGGCAACAAGGATGCCTGTGCAAGAGGAAGCTTCCATCTTGTTCGCATACAGCTTGGAGATGTATGATAGTTGGACTTT
Source organism: Lagenidium sp. CBS 127285 (assembly GCA_023338185.1). Classification (NCBI taxonomy): domain Eukaryota; phylum Oomycota; class Peronosporomycetes; order Pythiales; family Pythiaceae; genus Lagenidium; species Lagenidium sp. CBS 127285. Next base: position 11,701 of record JAADYI010000016.1, read on the forward strand.
CGTTGATGCTTCCTCAGCCAGAAATTTATCATTAGGCTCCCAGCTTGCTGACCCTTGTGTGATTGAGTTAATGAAACGTCGATGATGTGGGGCGGCGAAGTCGACGACGGCATACGATCCATGACCGGTGACTGCATCGTGATGAGCTTCTCGAACAGGTCCAACAATTGCGGCGTCAATCTGCATGAGACCAACCACGAATCGAGCACTAGCACCAGGCGGGTGCACATAGGGAATCATCGGGTGCCCGCAGAAAAGTGTCGATTTGGGGTCATTTGGACTCGTGGAATTCGAAATCGCACTGGGGTTTGCACATTCCCTAGCATGTGAAAAGGAGAATCCCTGCAAAAAGAATATTTGGTGGGGCTCGGGCGTTGCGGGAATGTAATCAGCAGGATCGGTATCGGACGCGCCCAAGTCTTCGGAAGGCTGGTGAGAAGTGTCTTCCTCATGCAACGGGAACTTCTTGCCGTCCACGACAGAATCAAAGATCGAGATACGGACGTTTTTGTAAGAGGTGTTCTCTCCTGGCCCGAATGCCTGCATCATTCCAACCACCTGGAAGGTTGGTGCGTTCAGGAGCTCGAGAATGATGAGATCACTTGATGGTACTTGCTCGTGTCCGAAAAAATCCCTCTCCCGCCACACCTTGACAATCGGAATGCTCTCGGGTGCTGGATAGAAATGGGCAAACTTCAATTCCGAAACGTCGCCACGATACCAATCCTCATGCATCACCAAGTACTTCGGGGCAATGAGCAACGCGATCGTGCCTTCGCCTGTGGAATTGGTATGCGTGAAGTTTGATGCCGTAACAAAGGCAAGCCCTTGGTTATCCTCGAATCCCGACGACATCCAAGTTGGAACTACTGGAGGTTCATCGGGGACTGGGGGAGTATCCGACTCGCTTCCGTGCGACCCGTCGCCCGCGTCGTCAACGCCGCTCGCATCATTGGCACTGCCCTCACTGGAACCTCGAATGGGCTTCACGGTGACGTACTCTGGGGGACTCACGCCGGGATCGGTCTTGTGCCACTTGACGTCATATTCCGCCTCATGCAGTTCCTGATACAGCATCGACGTGAGGACAACGGGTGTTGACCATGGCGACCCCACCGTATCAGGATCACACTGGGCCAAGTCGGGCAGGGCCATCCCGACCAGGACGATCTTGGCGTGGTTTCCGGCGTGCGTGGTGGCAAAGAGCAGCGACGGCGAGGGGCTCGCTCGTGGCGCCTCGTCCATGGGGTCGGCTGCTGTAGTCTCGTTTCCTAGGGCAGCCAAGGACTTGGGGCACTGGGGATGCGCTTCATCCGTCGATAGGACGACGTCGACACAGATCCACGTCGGGCGATTCGATTTCGTGCTCATTGTTGTCTCTTCGCTGTGTGATCGCACCTCCAACCGCGGCTGGCAACTCGCAAAGGGGATCTGCGTGCTCGCGGCAGCCACGACGGAGCCATTGCGGAGGGCCATCACGAAGAGCTCCTTGGGGAGCCACGCTCGCACTTCCTTGGTCTCATCGATCTTGCCTTCCGGGGCCCGAGATGGGGGCAGGAGCATCGAGGACGGGGCGAACTGCGCGTGCGTGAGGGGCTTGAGGAGGTGGATGATCGCAAAGCGTGCCGATGGGCTCGTCGCCTTCGCCGGGAGGACCGTCGTCCACTGCACGTCCCGTGGCTCGTGGCAATCCCCGCGGATCTCGACGACCAGTCCCGGGCCCGAGCCCACGAGCGCCTCGACGCAGGCCGCCGACGCGAGGACGTCCTGGCGGGTGATGGGCGTGCCGATGCACGCATCGGTGGTGGCGTTCGTCGTCGATGCCGAGGACGACGACGATAGTGCCTGATCACGGGTTTGGGGCCGCGGCTTGCCCCGCGGGCGGCGGATGAGCACGATGGGGACCCCATGGGCCCCCTGGGGCCCTGGTCCTTGCGCGGGGCCCATTCCGCCGATGCCGAGGGCATCGTGGGGCCCACACACCTCGGTGCTGCACGAGAGCGTCGGCCCCCAGGCCCACAGCGCGAGCCAGAGGAGCGCGACGTGGCGGAGGAGCCCCTTGGGGGACAGGGGGGCGCGGGTCGCGCGGGGGCCTTCGCACGGGCGGCGGCGCCGGCGGTGGAGGCCGCGGTGGGCGCAGCTCACGAGCATGCGCGTCATTGTGTCGGGAGTCGTAACTTGGGGGAGCGCTTGGGTCACGGTGGCATGCGATGGTCCGGCGGTGGCGGCGCGGGTGGTTGTCGAGTGCAGTGAGTGGCTCCCACCTCCTTCGAGTCTGTTGCGCCGGATCCAGAGAACAAGACACGGGAGAATCCGAAGGCCCCGGAAGCTGGGGGGGGGGTGGAGGGGAGTTGACAGAACATGGATCCGCGGCGTGGTTTGTTGTTGGAGAGCGTGTCGGGACTATCCCATCCAGCAGCGTTCGTTCGACCACTCACGGTGTGGAAGGCGGTGGAGAAACGCCGAAACCAGACCAACAAGCTGGGAGTTTGTTCTCGGCCTGGAACAGTTTGGACGACCACAGCGGTGCGCTTTGTTGGACAGGCTGCAGGAGGGGGCTGTCAATGACAGTGTCATCAGCCAGCGACAGTCGGGTCCGGTGTGTCGGACTCAACACTGCAGCTCGACCCTGCATGTCAATCATTGACCCTGGAACCAGCAATTCAGCGGCACCAAGCCAGCAGCAAACCCCTGAACTGCAACGGCAACCAAAAAATTCGAATCCTGGGGCGACGAACCACAATCCCTCTTCGCTGGATGGTGGGAAGTAGGTGGTCCACCTCTCGCGCCAATGGACCAATGAACACGCGGCAATCTGGCCGGCGGAGGGCAACTCTGGACGACAAAGCCCGGACTGCTCATCCGAAGTGGACCGTCTTGGGCCAAGACGGTTGGCGCGCCAACATTCCTTGCCTCGACGGAATTGAAATGTCGTGTTCACTCTCCCGTCTTTGCCGAGGACTTGGACTTCAAGCCTGGACACTGGACTCATGCACATGCATTGAACTTGCGATCCCGACGCTCTGCATGATTCTCCACGGGCCAAGTGTCAATGTGGTCGAATCCATCATCGATCATTGCCGATCCGGAATGATCGGATCGGATCGCGGTGCATGCACTGTCCAGCATCGGCCCGATTGCACAGATTCCATCCCCGAATGATACTCGATGCTCTTTGATGCGCTGCCAACCGCCGCCGCTGCATGACGCTTGCGATCTTTCCTTTTGTCGAAACTTTCGAGTGTCACCATTATTTGGCCAGCGATCTCCGTTGCGTGGTGGGACTTCATACTGCTGCGATCATGGGATGCAATGCGCCGTTGTCGGCGCCCGTGTGCGTTGTGCGGCCGTCTGGAAGCGATCCGCGCGTCGATTCAGGGGCCGCTCATCGTGCTGTCGGAGGAGCGCCAGGATCCGAGACACGTCCCCCGCCGAGAAGAGCACCAGCGCATTCTCCGCCGTCGACACCAAGGCCCGGAGGACGGTCATCGGGAGCAGCTGCCACTGGCGCTCGCCAAAGAGGAACATGGCCAGTTGCTTCTTGGTGATGATCCTCAGATCCACCACCTCCGTCGCCGACACGGCCGCATCAAACTGCCGAGGCGGTGGGAGCGGGTCCGACGAACCCGACGACCGCCCGCCGCTCGCGGACGGCGTCGGGGGCTGGGCGTCCCGCTGCTTGAGGGGTTGATCCGTGGGCGACGGGGACGTCGTTGACGGTCGGTCGCTCGCCTCGGTCGTCGATGACGATGGCGATGGCGGTGGCGGTGGGCTGGCCCAGTGCGAGCGATGTCGCCACGTCGGCGTGACAGCGTACGCGTCGATGAACTCCATGATGCGGGGATCGGCCACGCGCGTGTACAAGCCCGGGACCCCCTTGACCCCACACCCGTACCCAGCACTGACAATGCCGACAAGCAACTCGTTGCCGTCGCCATCACGGACGACCAACGGGCTCCCCGAGTCCCCGGTGCAGGCGTCGAAGCCGTTCCTCGCCGAGGCGCAGAGGATCGAATCGACGATGTTGGGGAGCTGGGACGCGCACGTCTGCTTGGAGAGGATCGAGAGCGGCCGGATGTGCATTTCGGACGAGAGGACCGTGCTCGTGGGCTCGACGACGCCGTAGCCGTACATCCGCGCGGGGGATTCATCGGGGAAATCCGTTTTGCCATGCAGCGCGATCGGACTCGGATATGCGGGAATCGCGAGTTCGATGATCGCCGCGTCGTAGGAAAACGCTGGGGGGGATCCATACAGTGGGTGTCGAACGATATGATTTCGGACGATGGGAATCGGCTCCGTGTTCAGTCCCGCGGATTCCGCCGAGCCGACGCTCACCCACCGTGCCAGTCCATCGGCGATGCAGTGGGCCGCCGTGAGCACATACTGCGGAGCGATGAGGCTCCCCCCGCAAAAGTTCTGGCCGTCCTTGGTCAATCGGAGCCCCACGAGGTAGGTGGGTGATCTCGGCTTCGGCCCAAGCCTTGGTGGTTGAGTGTAATATCGTCCGAGATCATCCCGATCTCGACCCCAGAGCTGGCCCCAAACAAGCGCGTTGATAAAGTTGACGTTCTCCAAGACCGGGACAAATGTGCGTGGACAGTTGCAAGGGCCCCATGAACTCGGGGATACGGAGAACCCGACGAGAAAATGGTCCGTGCCGACACGATGGAACAGCGCGAGGGGCTTCGATCTCGACGGCCGGGCAACCTCGCGCGACGAGCAGCATGCCGAACTTGACAACGTCCCGTTCACGTGGGCCACACAGGTGGTCGTGTTGGTTGTATCTGCGCAGCGGGAGGATGCAGCAACAAGGCTAGGCTCTTCCTCGTACTCCGTCAGATTGATCTGCATGACGCGGCATCCAACGCTCAGTCGGGCCGAGTACAAGGAGAAGATTGCCGCTTTTGTGGTTTTTTCGGAAAGAGTCACCACCGCGAGATTCTGCTTGGACTGTTGCTTCGATGATGACTGCTCGTATTCAGGATGTATGTCGACAGATCGAACTCGAAGCATCTTTGCTGGTTGCCGCGAACCGCGAGGTTTGGATTGTTCCACCGATACCCATCCAGGCGGATGTTCCCCGTCAAGGCAAGAAGCCAAAGTAACAACATGCTGTGGCGAGATAAAGATGCCAACACAGTCGAGTTGGTTCGTCGCACTTGCAGTTGAGTTCGTGTGGAAGCGCGCGAAGTTTGATACGACTGGAATCCGCGACTTCCCCAACAGTTCCTCGAGATCCGAATCGGCCCATCGCACTGTGTCGTTGGTCGCGTGGTGGATAAACTCGCGAACCTCGGGCGAGGCAAGTCGAACGAAACTCTGGGATACACGAAGTTCCGTGTTCACGCTGCTTGGTGCCAATGAGAAGCCAATGAGAGTTTCGCCGCTGTGAAAAATGGTAAAGTTCCTCCGGTGAGAGTGGAATCTGGCGCTGTGGGCGGACCCTTGAATGCAAACGACGTCGTCAGACTTTGCCAAGTTCTCCAACCCGCAGTTGGTCATATCGATCGAGGCCAGAATATGCTCGGTGCGGGTGGGATCGAATGGCAAATTGGGGTCAGAGTTATCAAGAAATACCGATTCTTGCAGCCACGTCGTCGACAAAAACTCGATATCCCGATTCACCGGGGGCGGCGGCATCAAGATCTTCCACGGTGTCGCAATCTCTTGATCCACATTGCGCGCGAGCTCGAAAACGACGAGATGAGTGTTGGAGTCGGACGATTTTCCGAGGACGTTGGAAACGTGGACAGTGGCAACTTCGTACGTTGCCTGGGCAAAATGCGCAAAGCGCCATCTATCGGTGACATCAACTGCTGCACCATTTGCGACGGTCGTCAGCAAGATCCGTGGGGCGACCAACACCGCGAGCGTGTGAGTCCCGCTCAGAGAAATCTCGTCAGGCATCGTCGACTTCTCATTCACCAGTGCCATGCTCTGAGGTAGCGCCATCAACCAGGATGGCCTATGGGAGGGATCGTCCGTCACGGTGCTTCCCGAACTCCCCTCGTTCACTTCAGTGGGACTCGGCTCACCAGTCGTGATCCTATCGGGCCACCATGCGTGACCGCGGCTGACACGGTCGATGAAGCGTTCGCATCGATGAACTGGGGTTACGACAGTCGGCAGCACGCGTTCATTCACACAATTCGACGCCGTCCGCAGCACGATCCCACGGAGTCGTCGAGGGCCACCACCAACGTCGGTGGTGAGGACCAGATGAAGACTCTCTTCCGACGTTGTATTCGCTCTCGATGCCTTGGCGAAGGCACTGCATGCTTGGGCATTAATCCACGAAAGGTTCTTGCACTCGCCAACGCTCGTCCCCAGCAAACCGCAGTCTGGTGGAGGCAACGCGGACACGCCAATAGCGGAGGAATGCGTGTGGCCCGCTGTTAGGCCAACAAGCAGAGCCTCCTCCTCCACAGCACGCCATTCACGGCGGTCGAGGGTGATCGGGGCTGTTGGCACCGGCGTCGACCAGGAGACGACCGCGGGGGCCGTCGCTGTGTCCCAACCACCGTCGATTTCATGGTCATTCTCTGGGAGCGCGATGCGCGCATCGTGAATCAGCTGCCAGTGAGTCCGCGCCGAGTCGTTGGCGGTGGGTCCATTCCCGTCATTCGTTGTCTGAGGCCCCGAGGCGCGGGGAAGATCAACACCGTTGGTCGCGTCCTTCGTCGAATAGCCGATCTCGCTCACGAAAACAGCGGCGGTGAGCTGCGGCGTCTGCTGGAAATGTGTGGTCGAGATGCATGAGGCGGCGGTGAGCGCCGACGTCGGGGAGATCAGGACCCCGAGGCAGTCGCCATCCTCCGCGCGACCGGCAAAGGCCCCAGCAGAGCGCGTCGTCAGGACGATCCAGGGGATCCGCGGCAACGCAGCGGGGGCGGCATGATGGGGGGCGCCCCCGTCGTCGCCGTCGGCCAACACACGCGGGGCCCCGATGGCGGCGGCGGCCGCGAGCCCCCACGTGGCCATGCGCCACCTCGATCGCTTGGGCATGTCGACGGATCAACACCAGAAGTGTGTGGGCCTTGGAACTGGGACTGGGACTGGGAGAGACCGTGAGGCATGGAGCGAATGCTGTGGTAAACTTTTGGCGCAAGCCACGAAGAGGAAGCAGGGGGGGGCAGCGCACCTGGCTCGGCCACGCGCCACATCTCGCAAAGGCAATTATTCTCACATCCACAGTCCACAGCGTGGCCAGTGAGTGGATTTGGGCGGATTAGGGATGAATTGTCGACAACAGTGGACGAGAGATGGGGAGCAATCGGACACGCCACGCTGCATTTTCTTTGAAGAGTGGGAAGTTTTATGGCAATTGTGAGGACGACTAACATAAATATTTCAGATCGACCAGAAATTAACGCATACAGCGGGAAAATTGGGGAAATGGTTATCAGCACTCCAGTGCTGACGAATGAACAGGACGGCGGGTGGACCCGGTTGTGTGGAAGCGCTCTCGGCGCTGATTCAACGGCCGGGCATTGTACTTGTTCAGGAGGTTGATCATCTCTTTGGTGCTCGCGGATGTCGAGAGAGAGACCTGGTTTGTTGGTAACAACAGAGCGTCCAGTTGGGCCGTCGGGAGGGGGGAAGCCGGATATTCACCGAGAAGAAATGCCAAAAGTTTTTGCATGGTGAAGGACGACAACCCCGAAACGCGGACAGTTAAAATCGCCGAATCGTAACTGTGCCCGGAATCTCTGGGGCCTTTGTCACTCGCCGTGTTACTGCTTTGTGGTTTGCTTGATCGCTCTTCGAGAGCTCCGTCGGGGCCAACCGAGCCCGACCGTTGCGTCGAGTTGGTGCCGTCATCGACGTGTGTCGTGAATGATCCGGGAAATGGAGTGGAGGGAGATCGCGTGGGAGACGACGTCGCTGGTACGTTTACCCACTTCGGTGTGATGACGTAGGCATTGATAAAATCCACAATCTTGGGGTTTCCGATTCGAGTATAGAGGCCGGGAACTCCAACGACTCCACAGCCATACCCCGCGCTCACAAGGCCAATGAGATGGTCAACACCCCTAGAGTCTGTTACAACAAGTGGACCGCCCGAATCGCCTTTGCACGCATCGAAACCGTCGGTGGCCAAGGCACATAGAGTACTCTCATCTACGTCTGGAATAGTTTTCACACAACTTGGCTTTGATAGTAATGTCAGAAGACGAGAGTGAACCACTGGTGATAGTTGTTCGCTTGTAGGTCCGCTCAGACCATACCCAAACATTCTCGCGGGATCATCGTCGACGAAGTCGGCGGTGCCGTCAAGTCCAATATACGAGGAATACGCTGGGACTTGAAGTTCTAGAATCGCAATGTCATGCGAAAAGCGATGGGGGGACTGATAATTTGGGTGAACTCGTATTCTAGCGGCCACAATCGGGATTGACTCAACGCTAGGACCAGCCGATGCTGTGGAACCGATGGAGACCCACTTCACGATGCCGTCGCTTACGCAATGCGCTGCAGTTAACACATACTGCGGGGCTATAAGGCTCCCACCGCAGAAATTTTGTCCATCCTTCGTCATTCGTAAGCCAACGACATAGTCTTTTACGATAGGTTCCGGATATTTTGGCGCGAAATAGCCGAACATGGGATCTTCGTGCCAACATTGACCTGTAGCCACAGCATTGATAAAATTCATGTACGCGTAGACAGGTTGATATTGATGGCACATGCCAACAGCAAAACCCACAAAGTACGTCGAAGCGCCTTGAACGAACAGGAGAAACCTGCCGTACGAACTTTCACCAATGTGGCAATAATATTTGTTGGGGACAGTGCAGACAAGGCTATGGGTGCCACTGCAAGTGTCAAGTTGTTTCGTGACGATTGTATACACTTCTGAATGATTCCAGGTGCTGATCTCGACTACTGGGGCACGATTAGGAAGATCCATTGGATAGAGTTGAAGTACGGAAAGTCGACGCAGACGCTGCTTCAACACAATAACGGCAATATCGTTCTGACCACGTTGGCCAATTCGGTATCCAGGATGGGTCACCACCGAATCGACGACTGCATACAGACAGGCCCCATTCTTACTTCCAGCATCTTCATCTCCACTTGATTCAGATAAAAATTCAAAAACACACTCAGATCCCGAATCATTCATCGCGTTTGAGGCCCACGATGCATAGTAAGGTCGACGGCCGTCCAAACAAGAGGCAGGGGCAATTAGTTCGCTTGGCGATATCGCGATGCTTGGACAATCCAGTACCGTCATTGCTGAATCATTCAAATACATAACTGGCATTTGAGGCAATATTGCTGAATCTGGTTGGGACCACCCACCATCGTCATTCCACACAATGGTCTTCTTTGTCACACGGTCCAAGAATTCTCGATTGACCAGCGAACCCAGCCTGTGGAAGCGCTGGGTGACCCCATAGTCACTCTTTGTGGTGCTTGGTCTTGCTGAAACACCCAAAATTCCATCACCATCCACCACAATTGTTGAATTCATCGGAAACAAGCTCGGGAGCTGCTTCGCAAGCGTCTCAACGGTCTTGAAGCACAAGAAATCATTGTCGTCTCCAGCAGCACACTCAGCAGCGTCGCTCAACACAAAGTCGCCAAAGCGGAGTTCTGATAGCTGCCGGCCAACTCCTGGATTCGATTCATCCTGATCCATCTCGACATACAGCAGCAACAAGAGGGAGGAAATGACCCGATATTTTTGTGGGGCGCTGGAAAGAATGTGGAATGGAAGGCACGGCGCATCGGTTGCAATCTCGACGACAACAAGGCGTTCACCGTCAAACCTGGAGTTTGAAGATTCTTGCATTGTAGTGGAAATGATCGCGATCGTCTCAGTCGCAAAGTGAGCATATTTCCAAACCTGGCGTCTTGATGACGACGGAAGCGATATCAACAGAAACTTCGGTGCGATAACGACGGCGATGACGCCCCCTACGCTTGAGGCCTCTGTCATGCTGCTGGGCGTCTCCAGTCCAGGGGTCAAAACAGCCCCTTGAGACAGATCCTGCAGCCACACCCGGAGTGGCACGTCAGGTGGCAAGTCATCGTCACCCGTTTCGTTGGAACTCGATCCTCCGGAAGAAGCCGAAATGTCAGAAAGAGAACTCCGATCGCTGGAACGAGAGCCAACGGGAGGCACAGACTCGGGACTGCTTGTGGGGGCCTCTGTCACCCGGGAGTGACTTGAATTCAACGACACTTCATCCCTCTTGTTGACGACGTCCGACATAAATTCGAGAGAAGCCGCTATTGGTACTACCCGGCCGTGCAGTGAGTCACCGGCACAAGCCGATGTCGACCAGGCAACAAGCCCCCGGAGCGTCCGTTGGCCTTGCCGACCGCGGCCCACGTAGAAGCCGCTTTGGGTGACACTAGCAACGGTCCGACACTGCTCAGGGGCAGCCCAGGCGACATCGACGCACGTGCTTGTGCCCTCGGTCCGACATCCGTTACCATGGTCCTCGGGTGGCTGCGGCGGACTGACCGCTGTGGATTCGAAGTCCTCGTCGGCTACAAGCACAGAGACGACCGCCCCGTCTTCATGGACGGCGGTGTCGTGGTGGTCCACGACCACAGCGGGGATCGCCGAGGCCACTACCGGGTCGGACCATGTCACCAGGGCCACAGCTTGCCCTTGAGTGGTTGACTCTGGGGCCGCGGCCGCAACCTGCGGAAGGACGTTGGCCCCAGAGACGAGCCGCCAGTGGCGACGCACGCCGTTGGACGCATAAACGACCACGTCCCCGACGTCCACACCCGCGTCGTCCACCTTGTGGCCGCTGTGGGTTTCATCCAGTGAGACCTGGCCAGTGAGGACCGCGGCCGCGACCATCGACGGCGTCTGGTCGAATGCGGTCGCGAGGCAACGCGATGAGGTCACCGCCGCCGTTGGCGCGACGCGGAGCGCGAGGCAGTCGCGGGGTCCAACGCGGCCATCAAAGCCCCCGACACGGGCGGTCAGGACCACCCACGGGAGGGGCGTCGTCGTCAGGCGATGGGGACTAGCTGCTGGTGGAGTCGATGTCGCATTCGCTGGCTGGACGGGAAGGAGAACGGACTCGGCGATCGTGAACGACCCGAGGATGAGGATCACGCCAGTCGCCACCACCGTCGTGAGGAGGACCTGGAGGTAGCGACCCCACGGCATCGTTGGGTGAGTGCAGCAATTGCTCACTCAATATGTGGACCGCCTGGAGGGCACTCCATGCACGAGCCGCTGCTCGCGAGAGAACGAAACGAGCGCTGCTGTTGTTGCGTTTCACGTGAGCGACATGCTCAAACGATGGGGCTGAGCAAACAGCAACGTGTGATGGACCGATGCTGCTGCCTGTTGTGCGGCGGTGCAGTGCCTTCCTTCCTCGCTGACCACACGGCCATCTCTTGATGCAATTGGCCAGTCGAGAAAAACCTGGGTGCTGTGTTGGCAGAACGATTCTCATATTGTAGTGAGTAGACATTCTGCATATATGAACAATCAGTGATACGCACACTTAGATAGAACAATTACTTGGTGTATGGAGCTGCTGACTGCAATCCATCAAAACAAGATCTCAGGATTTCTGTTTTTTCTTCAACGTGCTTCACAATCTCAGATGCAATTCACACGGTGTGAGCTTGTATCTGTGATTGTGTGACACCGTTTGCGTTGCGTAGCTAACTTCCCGCGCCGCGCTCTGTGCGCTCTGCTGATCATGCCCAGGGGAGGCAGGAGAAAGGAGTGATGTCTATAGGATTTAAATAAGTGGTCGACTGCCGCGCGCGTGTCTGCCCAGGACCGACAATCTATGAATGGGAACGATTTCCATCATGGTGGCAGCTCGATGCGGCTGTGGACTGCCACTCGTCGTCCCGGAGGAGACCAATGGGCTGGCCAAAGCGATTTCGGCGGGCGTACAGCGGCCGGGCCTTGTGCCGGGCGATGATCTCCATGAGCCCCGAGAGATTCCCGGTCGAGTAAAACCACATGCGCATGTCCCCATACCGACTCAGCGGGGCCCACATCGCGATGTTCCGGTATTGCCCCACGAGGAACCGCATGACCGCCTGCTCGAAGCGAGTCGGGGTGCTATCGGCGAGCTCGATGATCGAGAGCTGCTTGCTCACGGAGCCGTTGGCCATCTTGACGACCTCGAACGGGAGTGTCCCATTGAACGCTGAGGACCGCATGACCGTCCCGTCCGCTGGGTTCTCGTCGTGGCCCCCGCGCTCCTCGCCACCCCCGCTGCTGCCCGGGTTTCCGCTCGTTGCATTGTCGTGGCCGCCAGTTGGAGCGGTAGCGAGGCTCATGGGCGCGGCACGACGATCACGGTTGAGCCATTTTTGCCCCGCTGAGACGGCGTCGATGAAGCTCTGAACCTCGGCGACCTGGGCGTAGATCCCCGGGACCCCCGGCGTACCGCAGCCGCTCCGTCCACTGCTCACGACCCCAACGAGTACCGGGCGATTATCCTGCTGATAGACCACGAGCGGGCTCCCCGAGTCGCCGGTGCAGGCGTCTCGGGCGAGTTCGCCCCCGGCGCAGAACATGCTCTCGTCGAGCTGGGGAAAGTTGGCCTTGCACTTGTCCCGGGGAAAGTACGGCAGCGCCACGGACCGGAGGTGATCAGAGAGCGTCATGCTGCCGGCGCTGTTGGCCCCGTAGCCGTAGAGCGTGAGGTACGTCGACGGGTCCAGGGCGATGCCATTGTCGAGGGCAATGGGCGCGGGATACGCCGGGGTGTCGAGCTCGATGATGGCCACGTCGTGGGAAAACATCGACTTGACGCCGTATTTCGGGTGGGTCGTGACGTCTCGGACGCTAATGAGCTCGGCCTCCTCCCCCGAGGACTCGCGGGAGCCCACGGCGACGTAGTTGACGGCGTTCCGCTGGACGCAGTGGGCGGCCGTGAGGACGTAACTCGACGAGATCAGCGAGCCCCCGCAGAAATTCCGACCAAACTTTTCCACCCGCAAACCAACGACAAAGCCCAAGCGAGCACCTGACGACGGCGTCTCGAACTTGAGGGCACCGGTGAAGGGATCGACGACCACCGGGAGCGCACTGACATTGCCCACGGTGGGCGACGCCGAACGCCTGGGCATCATGCGGGCGCTGAGCCGTGGGGTCTCGAGGAACGAGAAGAAGGACTCGAGGCTCATCCACGTGTGATCGACGCTGTGGTCGTTGATGAAGGCGACGGTCTCGGGGGTCCCCAGTCGCGCCACAAACGACCGGCGGCGGGTGGTGGCATTGGCCCCGCCGTGGCCCGAGTCGCCACAGACAAAACTCGCGAGCATTTCGTCCTCCTCGGCATCGAACGACGCCCCGAAGCCAATCCCCACGATGTGCACACGCTCCGCCTGGGTCGCAAAGACGGCGTCCCCACGGAGTCCGTTGAGGCGCGTGACACCCGCGGTGTCGACGTCACAGTCGTGGTCCTCGATGGGGGGAGTGCACAGGACCGAGCGGTCTTCTGGGGAGACATTGGGCTTGCAGGGCCCCCGGGGCGCGTCGATGTAGTCGTCTTCACTCACAATCAGCGTCGGAGGGTAGAACGTCGGGCCCTGGAGGGCGATCACCGCCAGGTCGTCCGAGAACTCGGTTTTGTTGCCAAAGCCCGGGTGCGGGTGGATGCCGACGACCGGGAGGATGTCCTCCTCGAGGGTCGTCTGCTTGGGGCGGACCCCGAGCCCGACGTGAACCGAGTGGATCGTGCGGTTCTTGACGCACGAGGCCGAGGTGAGCACGTACTTGGGGGCGATGAGCGCGCCCCCGCACACGGGGTCCTTGAGATTCGACGAGTACAATGACACGTACGACGGATCCCCCGAGTTGGTGCTGCTGGTTATTATCTTCCTTGACTGGAGCGTTGGCGGGGCGAACCACCGGGCGGCCTTGTTGGTGACCTCGTCGATCCACTCCCGATGCGTGGCGAGGTGCGTCGCCGAGTAGAACATGCCCCCGCCGCACAGTCCCGTGCAGTCGGGCAGGCCAACGAGGAGCTCCCGGCCCCAGGCCAGGAGCCCCTGGCCAAACTCAAACGGGGTCTCGCGTTGGCGAAAGTTGGTAGGGGTGTAACACTGCGTCCCGTCGCCGCCGCCTCCGTCGTCGAGTTCGAGGGACGGCTCGCACGAGGCCATGGGCACGCGGATGAGCGACGAGATCTCCTTGGGGTTGTGCTCGAGCGTGGGGTTGAAGAGGTTGTCCAGCGAGAAGAAGGTCAGCGGCCGCTCGGAGCGATAGTACCGTGGATTGATGCTCGCGAGGGTGATCGGGGTGATGGCCCCACGGGGGAGCTCGCGGTCGTCGATACGAAGGATCGCGAGGTTGACGCCTTCGTCGGGGTGGGTGGTGTTGGACAGGATCGTCAGCCGCTGGTGGCGACTGGAAATGACCGAGCTGTTGCTCCTGCTGCTGTCGTTGGTCGCCGGCGCGGGGATCACGATCGGGTTGTTCGAACGATGATGCGGGAACTCGATGACAAGACTCGGTGCATTGAGTCGCTCCCAGAGGCAGTTGGCCCGCGTGAGGAAGTACTGTCGGGCGATGGCGATGGCGATGCAGCCCTGGAGCTGGTCGGTCACATTCTCGCGGCTCTGGAGGAGGAGGGCGACGTGGTCCCGGGAGCCCCCCAATGAGGGCAGCTGCGTCGCATTGCGGCCCCCGAGGAAGTTGAGTGGGCGGACGCGCGAGAGCGCCGTCACGTTGTTGGTGCTGTTGGTTGTTCCGTTCTCAATGCGGAGGATCGTCAGCCGGTCGGTAGTGCTGGTTGGACTCGGCTGCTTGGTGGTGTCCGTGCTCGGACTGCCCGCCATGGCGGCAGCCCCGACAGTCCCAACAACAGCATCGCTGCTGTCACTGCGGCTGCCAGTCTCGGCGCCATCGCCAAGACCCAGATGCACGGCGAGACTGACCACCAGCAGCACGAGGAGCATGACGCGGCGGTGGTGGGTCACACGCATCGCTCTGAACGCCTGGGCTCGTCAGTCAAATGCACTGGACGCTGGAAGGCACGCGAGGAGATGGCGCGCGGTGACGGTGATGTGCGGCCGTGCCCCGCCCTTCGAGACACTGCAGACCCTCTTCCTCTGCCTGAGCTTTGAGGACAGATCGACAGGATGGGGGCCACGGGTCGCCACGAACACAACTCCACTGGTCCTCTCGCTTGGGCTTGCAAGAGGGCGACCCCCCCCCCCTTGCAATTGAAAATGCGCACGCCCCAGCAGGTGTATGCGAACACACGCGCCATTTGCTTGTGTCGTGTCAGAGCACGGGCAGCGTCAAGGCCTGAGCCAATTGCTGTCACGATCGGGTGACCGCTTGGGCGACAGATGTGACTGGCTTGAAACGCTACTGAATGGGCACACGTGCGCTGGCGAGGTTCTCCCTATTGAAGCGAAAACACCTCATCATGATGGCTCTTGGGGATTGTATTTGGTGCATGGACATCCACTTCAAGCTCTTTCATTGGTCAATTCACTCCCCCTCCCCTACGAGCTCGTCTTCGAGCCTCCGGTTTCTCTAAGAGTCGATGAGGTTTTAAGATCGAAATAGAACATGTGGGTGACAACCATAGACGAGGGAAGGGGAAAGGGGTGGTCAATATCGTGGGACCACAAAATGAGCATCGAAAGCTGTCGCATTCTGGCAAAACATGGAATATTGGGATATCGGAAACAGCAGTCAGTCCAAAAAACTCAAATTTTGTGTCATTTCTCTTGTATTGTAGTACAGAACATATCAACTCCTAAAGGTTTCGTCTCACTTCAACACCATTGACTTGATGGCGAGAGTTTCATGCAGACAACAAACCGGTTTCAATGTGCTTTGGAGTGTCCGCTGGCGGTGGAGCAACAGTATCAGTGGAAAGTGGCCAATCGTCAGCTCGATGCAAGATCGACAAGTGATTACTGCCTCGCAGCTCATCCAAGGATTCCTTCACCCCAGCGTCATAGCACAGTATCTCAGTACTGTATCACAAGTAATCACGAACAGCAGCCGAACTGTGTGCTTCCCTCACACGTTAGATCGAGCAGCCAACTTGTGGACCCGACTGCCGTCGCCGTCGGCGACTGTAGGATCACAGCCTAGCGACAGAGTTTGTTTTGTGGCCACCGGGACGCACACGCGAGGGATCCTCATCGAACCCCTGCCAGTAAAGTTTTCCTTCACAACAGAAAAACCATGGTACTCAGCGAGGACGACGGGGTACCATTGAAGTTGTTGTGATACTTCGAAGTATAATGTTGTCATGCCAACGGGACCGGTTTGAACGGGATGTGGCTTTATACTGGATCCTCTGTTGTGAAGGAAAACTGCAGTACCGCATGAATGCCACAGTGAACCGAGGCACACGCCAGCCACACTGCCAGCTTTGCCATTTTGAACTGGCGTAGCACACGCATAACACGGAACCACATAGGACGATGCCATCAAGTAGTGCTGACGCTGCATGCAGATTGCAAAGGACGCCAGATCATTACGGTCGCTGCTCATCTCGTAAAAATTACTGTACGCACTAGGGGGAAGCATAGCGACACACCGAAGCAAATTCACCGCCTTTGTTTTGATTGGAGATGAATGTCGAACGATTCAGCGACAAACACCACACGAAATCAAGCACACTGTACCAGCGTTTTCCTTGGAGTATGCTTTCACGTCTGGCCCAGCGGTTAACGACACAGTGCAATGTTTTATGCTAGTTTTGTACTTCGAAGTAATAACGATACTGTAGTTCGAGTCGAGGTGTGACTACATCTCAATCCTGCCCGATCGGTATTTCGTTCATCTCCCGTTCGTACCGCATTCGGTCCTCCATTGCTGCTTGATTCCATGGGGCCTTCTCTGCGTCGGTCATCTCTTTCCACTTTTGCGAGAGGATACCCATGACTTCTGCCATCTGTACTCCAGGCGGCATCGATGCCTTGACGTCCAAGCGTTTGTCCATGCTGAACAAAACGTACGCACTTCGAGGCTTTCTTGGCTTCAGGGTCTTTGCGCCGCCAGATGACTTCTCTTTTTTCACTTTTGCTTTTGATTGCTTCATAGCAGTCGGAGACCATGGGGACTTCGGTAGACGACTGTTCGTCTGGTCCCCATGTGGTGAACTTGGACCATCAGCTCCACTTCCGTCGACCTCTAACTTCATCAACTTTGGAGTGGAGGCGTCCACAGGCTCCTTTTTGGCCTTCTTGCTCTCTTTGCGCTCTTTCTTGGTAATACCGGCAACAAAATCATCTTTCAATTTCCACGCCAGTTGACCCTTTGAGATATTCTGCAACAGCTCTGCGATTTGACGGATTTTCTTCAAAACGTACGAAGGTTGAAGCTCTTCGTGATGCTCTTGTTCAATTTTGGCACTGAATTCCAAGGCAACTTTAGCGGCATCTTGGCATGTCGATCGAAGGAGGAACTCGCTCAGTTGAGAGACATATTCGTCCACTTTCTCTTCTTTTTCGTCTCGCTCTTTCCTCTTTTTCGTTCGCTGTGCTTGCATCTTTTTGGCTTCCTTCATGATCATATCGTCTACTCGTTTTTGGTGTAGCTTCAGCTCGTCACGGGCAAGAGCAAGCCGACGATCTAGATCTTCCCGTTGCGCCTGGAGCTGTTGGCGCATTTCGTGTTCTTTGCGCTCTTTTGCTTCCTGATCAGCATTGTCCTTTTCACAGATGCGCATCAAAGCATCACAACGACGACCAATTTCTGCTGCTGTACGTGATCGAAGATAGTAGTCAAATGCAAACATGTCGAGACAAGTGATCTCTTGTTTGATGCGCTCCCACGCTCCGTAGCCAAATTTGTGTACAAGGCACAGTAGAACTCTGTCTTCCTCTTCTGTGAAAACTTTGCCACCCTTACCCTGGTAATTGATTGGCATTTCGTCCCACGGATTATCGAATCGGGCCACTTTCCGCGCAGTTTCTTCGGTGAGGCGCTCGATTTCAAGCAGCTTTGATTCGCCCTTCTCAATGGATTTCAGTATCTTCTGCCAATCCCCCAGCTCATCTGGCCCACGCGTAAGAAATACGCGTGCGTATCGCTTGACTTCATCTAGAGATCTGCCCATCTCCCGTGCAACCGCTTCAACATTGTTCCGCCCATAACGCGACAGCAGCTTGATGAACAAGAAATACTGTGGTTTGTTCCAGTCCCCAAAGCCTTCCTTCATTAACTGCTCTTTCTCAGCGAGCTCCTCGGGTGTAAGATACTGCGCATGGGGAGGCAATAGTGGTTTCTCCATTTCAAGTTTGGCGGCTTCGTAGTTCGAACACTCGATTTCGTGAAGCTCGGTAAGACGTTTACGATCGAAAAACTGCCACTCCTCCATTCTAGGCAACCGAAGCACTTTCGGAAGCTGCTTCGGTTTTGTGCTTCGCTTCGTCTCTGGGGCAGATATAACTTGCCGCACAACTGTTCGGCGCTCACGCTTTCCAATCCCTTCAGCCAATGTACGAGCAAATTCTGCCTCGGCGAGCCGTTTCAACTCCTCCTGGCGCTCTTTTTCGTTTGAATAGTCCACACCATCATGTTGTTGCAATGTGCCACCATCAAGTTTGAAGTCCAAGAGATCGCCCTTATCATGCTGCTGAAGCTTTTTCATCATTTCATCAGTTCGTTGTTCACCCTTCGCCAAGATCGCATCAATATCTTCATCAGTGATGTTGGAATCTGTCGACCTAAAAACTTGATCTGCACCAAAGCGGATCATTTCCAACATTTCGCTCTTGCTCAGCTTAGCTTGTTTATCTTGAAGACGACCTTGCTGTACAACCATGGCATCGAGTTTCAGCTTCTGTTGGGCTCTTTCGATAATTTTCTCTTCCACCGAATCAATTGTCACAAGGCGGTACACGTTAACCTCCTTCTTCTGGCCAATACGATGAGCACGATCCTGTGCCTGCAGGTCTGCCTGAGGATTCCAATCGGAATCATACAAAATAACAATGTCCGCCGTGTACAAATTAATTCCCAAACCTCCTGCACGCGTCGACAGCAAGAACAGAAATTTCGATGAATTGGGACGATTGTACTCTTCGATTGAGCTTTCTCGGTCGTCGTACGATGTTTGCCCATCAATTCGACAGTATTCATATGCCCGCATTCTGCAAAAGTCTTCCATAATGTCGAGCACACGGGTCATTTGCGTAAAGATGAGCACACGCGATCCCCGTTCCTTGAGTTTCTTCAGCAATTTGTCCAACAACACCATTTTGCCACAATTCTCAACGACGTGTTCCCCAAGCGGATCCAGGGATCTGTCTTCCTGGCCTTCAAACAAGTACGGATGCCCGCAGCACTTGCGCAATTGCATAACGATATTTTGAAGGGCGCTTCTCGACACACCTGAGTTTCCTCCCATAATCGTATTCATATCGCGCAACAACAGGGACTTGTACAAGTTTTTTTGCATCTGGGACATTCCTACAAAAAGCAGGGTCTCCTTCTTTGGCGGTAAACTTTTCTCAACATCAGCTTTAAGACGCCGAAGCATGAAGGGTCGAAGGATCTTGTGTAGCTGCCCAATCATTTGCTTCTTTGCTTCATCATCGTCAACATCAAGGTTAAACCACTCGTCAAACTCGTCGGAAGATGAGAACACATCTGGCAGGAGGAAGTTTAGAAGAGCCCACAGTTCGTGCAGATTATTCTGGAGAGGAGTACCAGTGATCAAGAGGCGATGCTCCGTATCGAGCATGCGCACAACTTGCGAAAATTGCGATGCCTCATTCTTGATGCGATGAGCTTCATCGATGATCAAGTAACGCCATGCAAATTTACATAATGCAGTCTTTTCCTTCATGCACATTTCAAATGTGGTGATGCACACGTCGAACTTGCGTTTTTTGTCCGGGAGCCCTGGGCACAAGATTTCGTCAATAACTTGCTGACGTTCGTCCTTGTTGCCATGAAACTTGACTGTACGCAGGCTTGGGCACCACCGAGCAAACTCGGCTAACCAGTTACTTAGAGTTGACTTTGGAACCATGACGATGTGTGGGCCAGTAATGTTTTCATACTCCAGAAAGTAGGCTAGAACAGAAATGGTCTGCAAGGTTTTACCAAGACCCATTTCGTCTGCCAAAATGCCGTTGATCCCCTGATGAGCAAGGTTGATCATCCAGCTCAACCCCTCCAACTGATACGGTCGCATCGTTCCAAACTTGATGACCGACGGTTGTTTGGTCAGACGAACGACATCGTGCTTGTCATGGAGAAGCGATTCATCTTCCTCCCTCTCTGAAATCCGTGGCTTTCGTTTCTTCTTGTTCGAAGACTCCGACTTCATCTCTTCGTCGCTGTCTTCATCCTCGTCGTCCATCTTGCCTCGGCCTTTACCCCGAGCTGGTTTCTTCTTGCCCTTCCCCACTGCAGCCTTGCCAAAGTGTGAAAAGATATCACTCTGTGAGAGCAGATACCGCAGCCGTGCTTGCGCGATTTCGGAGCGTTTTTGCGCGAGTTCCTCCTTCTGGCGGCGTTCCTCCTCCTTGAGTTCATTCCGTTCGTCGCGTTCCTGCTGGCGGATCTCCTGTCTAAGGCGCTTGGCTTCGAGTTGCTTCTCCGATAGCTCACGAGGCGGCCCGGAAGCGCGCCGGGACGATCGGGCCATCGACGCTTCTTCCTCCTCGGCGGCGGCGGTCTTCTTCCGCTCACGCTTGCCCTCGACGGCCCCGTACAGCTCCTCGCGCTTGCGCTTCCGCTCGGCCTCGACCTCGGCGTCGCGTTGACGGCATTCCTCGTCATAACGGGCTCGATCGGCCGCGGCGAGGCGCTGAAACTCGGCCTTATCCTCCGCGGGGAGCTGCTGCCATCGGGCACCAATCTCCTTCATCAGCGAACCGAGCTCCATGGACTCTCCCCGCTCGGCGGCCTGGGCCATGAGCTCCGTCTTGACCTCATTCATAATGTGCTTTTGGTACAACTGGAACGCGCTCTTGGCCTTGACCGGCTGCTGCTGCGCGCCACTGGCCGCGCCCTGGAACTGGGGCTCGACGGCGACCCAGTCGGCGCGACTCTCCTTGGCGCTCATCGTGTCCCTCTCGCCCTTGTCGTAGTGCGTGTGGCGTGGATGTGAAGTGTTCAACAGACCGCAAGTGGCGGTTGGATGTGTTGTTTCGTCACTCGGGTCCCAGGAACCCGCGGGCGTCCGCGAGGGCACCAATCGACAGCGCCGAGGACGGAGAAGCGCACGGTCGCGGGGGGGAGGGCGACGTACGCGGTGGATCGGCTCGACAGTACACAAATGCGAAGACGCGCCACGTCCGTCGTGTCGTTCGCTCGCTGGCTCACGATGATGATGGAGGGGGAGCAGGCAGGCGCGCGGCCGTGGTCGAAGTCGTGGTGCTGTTTTATTCGCGGGCTCTCACAGGTGTGTGTATTGTGGCTCACGCCGCGTATATTGTACGTATACTTTCTCCGTATAGTGTGCGCACTGAAAGTGACCGATTAATATGTCGTTTGTGCGAAAGTCCACTTCAACCTCAAGACGTTTGATGGCTCTTTTTGAGAGGTGCAATTGCAAAAGCAACGAGGTCATTCGCTATATGTTGGTTATGATCACTTTCTGCGATTGTTGAGTTTCGAGAGGTAGACGAAGAACCCCCACAACCTTCACATCTTTCTTGAACAACAACCAGAATTCAATCTCGTTTCGCCCCCTCCCCGGACAAGCCAAACGCGCCGCGCCATCGGGGACCACAGGGGCCATGCACGCGCAGCAGCGAGTCGCGCCATTCGAGTCGCTTGGGGCGAACGCGTCCCTGGTCGCATGGGCGCCGACGAACGCGTCCTTGGCGAATGTGGAGAACGCCTGCGCGAGCTACAAGACTTGTGATGCGTGCGTCAATTCGAGCTACACCTGCCATTTCTGCGAGAAAGATTTCCAATGCCATGCGATTGGCTCGCCATCGGGGTGCTTGATCGGGATCTCAACATGCCATCATCTAGAAGGTGCGACCAACGCTGCCAGTGTTGCAGACAGGCAATTGTTGGTGGTCCTCACATTCGTCTTTGCCTCAAGATTGCGAGCGCAAGAGCCCACAGCATGTTGGCTATGGCCCGCCCCCATCGGTGGTGATCGTCGTACTGTGCCTCGTGGTCACCCTCACGTGCTGTCTATGCGGGATCTCCGCGATTTGCTCAGTATTTCTTCGGACCTCGCGCGGACGGGGCCGATATTCAGACCGAAAACGCCGCAGCGGGAGTACCAACGGTGGTGCGAAGACCAACGACGACTCGCCAAATCCCGCGGAGCCTCTGCTGGAAGAGATCAGCGAAGATGCGGTGTTGGGAGAGGCCAACAGAACCAGGTACGGCTTGTCGTACAGCACGAGGTGAACACTTTTTGCTGACACGTGCTGGTTTTTTTTCTAGCGCTGGCGGTTTCTCATGGCGGCGGCTTTGGATGAGGGTTTTGGCGCTTGCGATTCTTGTGGCCATCACAATACTTGCGCTGATGTTCTATCCGCGAATGCCCGACTACAACGTTTGCAACCGCGAATTTGAGTGGAAGTCGGTCCTGGCAAGCCTCACGCACGTCAGCCCCAAGATCAATTATGATGTGTTGATCAGCGTGATCAACGAAAACCGCTTTGGGTTTGTGCTGGAAGAAGGACGCGCGGACATATACCACAAGGACGTCTGGGTTGGAAACTGGGTTTTGAACCAGAGTTTCGAAGCCACGGCCGGTGCGATCAGCGACGTCATCGCGCCGATTCGTTTGGATCCGGGGTATTGGGAGGCTTACAACCTCCTGACCGATTTCCGGAACAACGAGCTGGTCTTCCGCATCAACGCCACCGTCACGGGCTCCATCACCTGGGGCCGCCACAAGGTATGTTCGCCAATGTATCAATGGTTGTGGATGACTGATATCTACTGTGTGCGTTTTCAGATCTACAGGATCTCGTCGGCCGTGCCTGACATTGAGTTTCTTGTCGGCGCCGAGTACGATCGTGGTCTCTGCAAGTGCACGGAGTACCTCGAGCCCCAGTGACAAGGTACGTAATGTTAGGAAGTGTGTAGTTGTAGTGCAAGGCGCGCGCTAGCTGCTTTCGGGGGCATTTGACAATCGTGCCCTCGAAATCAGCAAGCTCGCGCCTTTCATTAACAAGAGAATCTAATCGATATCGGGCACTGTTGTTGTCTGTCTTGATTATTGACGCGAACAGGCAGTCAACAGAGCAGGACCACTGTCTATCTGAAGGTGTCGTAACGCTCAGCGCGCTTCTTGGAGTAGACGATCTGGGTCAATTGGATCGTACGAGCGCGGAAGCCGGCAGCGCAGTAGAGGAGGTAAAACTCCCACATGCGCTTGAAGACATCGCTGCGCTGGATGTTTCCGTTCTTCACGTGCTCCTGGAAGCGCTCATTCCAGCACATAAGCGTCTTGTCATAGTCCGGACCAAGGTTGTGGACATCCTCGGGGATGAGCTTGCGCTCCGTGAACTGGAGCATCTGCGCGATGGACGGCAAGAAGCCATTGGGGAAGATGTACTTGAGGATCCAGAGCTGGTTCGGGACCTTGAGCGAGCGGTTGGCGGCGATGGAGTGCACAAGAGCAAGACCGTTGTCCTTCAAGCAGCGCTGAATGACGGAGTAGTAGATGTCCATGTTCTTGTATCCCACGGCCTCGAGCATGGCGATCGAAACGACGCGGTCAAACTGACCACGCATCTCGCGGTAGTCGCAGTACTCGAAGCTCGTTAACTCGGAGACACCCTCCCGGGCGGCCCACTCACGAGCGCCCTTAAGCTGCTCGTTGGAGATGGTAATACCAGTGACGTGCACCTGGTAGTGCTTGGCCAAGAAGCACGCGAGACCGCCCCAGCCGCAACCAATTTCGAGGACGCGCATACCTGGCTCAAGCTTGAGCTTCTGGGCGATCATGTGCAGCTTCTGCTCTTGGGCCTTATCGAGGTCCGAGAGGTCCTCGAGTCCCTTGAAGTAGGCACACGAGTACTGCATGTACGGGTCGAGCCAGAGCTTGAAGAAGTCGTTGCCGAGGTCATAGTGGTGCGCACCAACAATGCCCGCACGCGACGGCGATTGGTAGTTGAAAATGTGCGCACCAAGGGCAATGAACTTTGAGTTCCACGACTTGAAAAGCTTGCGCTTCTTGTCGGCGGGGAGCTCCATAAGGCGCGTGAGGACAACATCGAGGGGGATGATGGCCTCCCACTTCTTGGCCATGTACGACTCGCCGATCGCAAGCATGCCGCGGTTGACCCAATCGAGGAAGATGGCCTCGTCGTGGACATAAATGTCACGACCGACAATGATGTTGGCGTCCTCGAGCATCTGCTTGATGAACTTGGCCGAGCGGGCCGTCAGAAGTGGCTGCATGGCCTTGCGCACGAGGAAGGATCCGAGCGTGATGCCACCGACCACGGAGGCCGCGATGAGCGCCGTGCTCTGCTTGCTGGTCACCGACATGTTTCTTGCTTGCGCTGCTGCTGGGGACTTGGTCAGACTGGAGCGAAAACCCGAATGCAGGCGACGACTGCTGCACCCAACCAACAGCGAACGCCAAGTCCAACACAACACGATGGACCGTGGGGGGCCGAGGGTGCAGCACGGATGACCGCAGATTGGCCACCGGCCACGTACAGCCAGAGTCTGGAGGGCTCATTTATCCCCACCAGCAAATAATGGGGCCAGTATTGAAGTCGATAGTGCCCTCTTGCAAGCCATGGGCATTCTTGTAGCAGTATATCCGGTGCTCCAAGACAACAAGTGGCTCAAGCAAATGTACTCATCAAGTGCATGTTGCGGTCTCAAGCCAATGCGAACACGAAACGTGGCGAACGTCTGGCGCCAGCGCGAACAGCGAGCCCGAAAAGTCTTTGATCAGGAATGGATTGGCAATGCAGGCAAAAGTACCGCGTGTCTTTGATTCCTACATGAAAATTCGGAGCTTTTCGTTCATGAAATTATGGCCAATTTCCCATTTTTCGCGCCAATATGCAAACTTCCCAACAGCCACAAGGAACAGTGGGCTGTTGCGGCGGCCGAGAGCCGCCAACTCATTACCTAAATGCATCATAACGCACGCGCCGGCGCTTGGAGTAGACCGTTTGGGTCAGTTGGATGGTCCTGGCGCGGAAACCCGCGGCGCAGTAGAGGAGGTAGTACTCCCACATGCGCTTGAACTCGTCCGAGTGACGCACGCGCCCGAGCTTCCACTGGGCCTGGAAACGCCGATTCCACTCAAGGAGGGTCTTGACGTAGTCCGGGCCAAAGTTGTGCACGTCCTCGGTGACCAGCACCCGCTCGCTGTAGCGCATCATCTGCGCGAGGGACGGCAAGAAGCCATTGGGAAATATGTACTTGACGATCCAGCGCTGGATGGGGATCTTGCGCGTGGTGTTGGACGTGCACGCGTGGATGAGCGCGAGGCCTTCCTCCTTCAAGCATCGCGCGACCATCGAGTAGTACGTCTCGAGATTCTTGAAGCCCACGGCCTCGAGCATCCCCACCGAGACAATCCGATCAAACTGCCCGTGCATCTCGCGATAATCCTGGTACTCAAAGCTCGTCAACTCGGTGACGCCCTCCCGACGAGCCCACTCGCGCGCGCCTTTGAGCTGCTCGTTGGAGATCGTGATCCCCGTCACATGAACCTGGTAGTTCTTGGCGAGGTAGCATGCCAGCCCGCCCCAGCCGCACCCAATGTCCAGCACGCGCATCCCCGGCTCGAGCTTGAGTTTCTCCGCGATCATCTTCACCTTCAGGCGCTGGGCGGCATCAAGATCCTGAGGGTCCTCGATGCCCTTGTAGTAGGCACACGAGTATTGCATGTAGGGGTCCAACCAGAGCTTGAAGAAGTCGTTTCCAAGGTCATAGTGGTGAGCCCCGACAATCCCTGCACGGGCCGGGGATTGCAAGTTGAAAATCCGCGCCCCGAGCCCGACTATCTTGGCATTCCACGACTTGAGGAGCTTGCGCTTTTGCTCTGTGGGCTGGGCCACAAGGCGCTCGAGGACTTCATCGAGGGGGATCAGGGCATCCCACTTCTTCTCCATGTAGCTCTCTCCGATCGCGAGCATCCCACGACTGGCCCAGTCGTGAAAGATCTCCTCGTCGTAGATCATAATGTCCCGCCCGACGATCACCTCCGATGCCTTGAGCACGTCCAGTACCTGACGCACTGCCCGTCGTCGATAGAGGGAGTAGAGGGGGAGCCCAATGAGCATCGTCACCCCCACAGCTGCGGCAGCCTGGGCACCGAGGACCGTAGGGATCATGGTGAGGAGGTTGTCGCAGCTGAGCATCTTGGGGAGCCTGGTGGCAGAGGTGGAAGCGTGAGTGCTCTCGACGGAGTGAATTGCGGAATGGGCTCCTGCCATTCTGGCCCATTGCGTGATTCGCGAGCTCGTATCAACAAATTTTGTTGGTAAAAAGCATCTCGAAGGGAGATCTCGTGTGTCGCTTTTCATTCTACCGCGACATCCCCTGCGAAGCCTAAGCTGATACCGCCGAGAGCGCGGACCTCCCCAATTGTCCATGCACTTGCATTGAAGTGAGAGACGCCCCCAGATCTCTTGTGAGTCCGCGCCATCGACGGTCAGTTTTGCTCAACCTTGAGAGCGCCTGATCACTTTCAAGAGGGGAGGGCGGGCTGGGATGACGCGTCCATGGTGGGCATCACATCACCCAGACCCTGATAAAACGTGCCCAAATCACGTATGAAATGAGGAAGGTTTTGTTGCCGTCAACAAAGCGCGCAATCAACTCCCAGAGGTCATCAAGACACTTCATCTCAAGGTTCTCTATTTGATGCACATAGTGTTTATGATACCACCAGGAGTACCGGTTTTTCCTCAGCAGGACCCCGAATCTGAGCCCAACACAAAACCTGACGTGAGGTTGCCGCTGTGTGGGGCAACAAGGAACGCGCGATCGATCCAGGGAAGCGAGCGAGTCATGGGCGGAAAGCAGTCGCGCGTGGAGACGTCGGAGGTGCACACCGAGCTCCATGCGGAGGGCGAGCAGGAGGGGCCGGTCAAGACCTCGATCTCCATCACGCCGGGGCTCCGTGACCAGATCCATCACCTCCAGCACAGTGGCCCCCACACCAACGCCGCCGCCAACCCGAACGCGGAGGCGCAGGCAACGTTGCTCAGTCCCGAGTGCGTAACATGCATATCAAAAGCTCTAGGGCCGCGTATCGCTCGGCTCTGGCGTGATCCAAGGGCCACGGTCATTGTGGAGTATCGCTGAGCAAAGTGTGGGCGTGTGATGTGCAGGCAGGAGGCCGCGTTCAAGGAGCAGCTGCGGTTGGCGTACATGAAGGTGCGGGGAGGTCCTAGGATCCCGATAGATGATCGCAGTTTTGCGCTGAGAGACGATCGTCATCTGCATACCATACGCGCAGGGTGCCGATGATTACAAGAAGCAGGTCGAGGCCGAGAAGAAGCGCGCGGAGCAGGTCGAATCGATGAAGCAGGCCCAGCTCGCCAAAGAGCGCGAGACGTCCGAAGAGGCCAAGGTCCAGCAACTTGTGACAGAGATCAACCAAAAGAAGTACCGGGCGCCGCTCAATGACGTCCAGTGCTCGACGGAGCGAGACGCGTGCCTGCAGTGCTATAGAGACAGCAAGAGCAACATTCTCCAGTGCAAAGAGGTCGCGGATGCATTTATCCGATGCGCGCAGCAGACGACGGAGGTGAGGGCGGATGGATTGATGTGCGAACCGTTCGACGACCGGCAGATTGACGCTGTTTGCTGTCATCGCTGTAGAAATTTGTCAAGGAGAACTAGACGTTTTATTAGTCGTCCTACCTGTGATGACTCGGCCAATTGGGCGTGAGACGTCAGTAACTCGGATCGGCGAGGACGCATCATTAGTAAATTCACTAGCGGCAAGTGGCTTCCTTTCGTAGAGTGCAGAGTGTTCGAGTGTTTTAAGTCCATCCGTATCGTTGATGGTCGTCGTTGCAACCTGCTGAATCATTGTTGCCGCTATCGGAAGAACTCGACGACATCGAGACTCTCTACAAGTCCTATGAACACAACACCATCAAACAACGTGCAGGTAACTTTACATTTCCGGAATTGGTGTCTGTCTCTACGAGGCTTTTCCCAATGAGAAACCGAGTTGCATCTATGCGCGGGCGACGACACACAGCATCCCCAATAGATAGGAAGTCGGCAGTATGTGAGGGGAGAGGAGCGACGATGAGGACGAGCTTAGTTCTTCTTGGCCTTGTCCTCAAGGATGCTGCCAACAAGGCCAGGGCGGACATAGTCGGCGGGGGCATGGCGCTCCGCACCGAGGCCCTTGAAGGCATCGACCTGAATGATGATCTCACGCGCCGCCTCAACCTCATCAATGAGCTTCTGCTCCTCAGTCGTGGCGTTGCGCTTCTCCTTGCGCAGCTTGGTGAGGATCTTGTCAGCCTCGACAGCCTTGCCAAGCGTGGCGTTGAGTAGGGCAACACGGTCCTCGGGGTTCTTCGAGACGAAGACCGAGTCCGAGAGGAGCTCCCGGACGGCGCTGTCCGTCGACACCAGGTCGGCAACCTTCTTCATGTGCTTGTCCGAGGGCATCTCATAGGTGCGGCCGAACGGGAACGACAGACCACGCATCACGAGACCCACACCGGGGACCGGGAAGTTCTTGCTGATGCCAATAAGTCCCTCCTGGGCCTCGTAGCAGAGCTGCTGCATCGCGTAGTCGAAGATGATGTCAATGCCCTCGACATTGCGGTTGTTCTTGTAGTACCACATGGCCGAGTAGCCGAGGTACAAACTCGAAAACACATCCGCAAAGCGCCCCGAGATCATCTCGGCAAACTTCAACTTGCCGCCCAAGACGAGCGCCAAGTCGGCCGTGACGGCAAAGTTCTTGGCAATCTTCGACATCTGCGACTCGTAGTGCCCAAGGAGGTCGTTCTTCGAGCGCGAGCGCGTGACGGCACCAGTGAGCGAGCCGACCGTGTTCGAGACACCGTGCTTGACGAGATTGTTGACCTCACGCTTGAAGCCGGCAATGTCATCACCATGCTGGATCGTCTTGATCAAGTCGTACAAGTGCGGGTGCGCGCGGGTGAGACCCTGGCCGAAGATGATCAGAGAGCGCGTGAGGATGTTCGCGCCCTCGACCGTAATCGCGACCGGGAGCGACGTGTAAACCCCGGCGAGGTAGTTGTTGGGGCCACGGCAAATACCGGCACCGCCCAAGACGTCCATGGCGCGGAGGACGGTGTCACGGCCGCGGTGGGTGATCTGCTGCTTGCAGACGCCCGAGATAACAGCCGGCTGCTCGTGCTGGTTGATCATGGCGTTGACCATGTGCTGGCCACTGCGCATGATGAACGCTTGCGCACCAATGGTCGCGAGCTGCTCCTGGATACCCTCGAGCGATGCGATCGGGACCTTGAACTGCTTGCGAATGCGCGAGTAGGCGCCAGCCGCGTTGACCGAGAGGTTAGCCCCAGCACAGGCCGACGCCGGGAGCGAGATCGAGCGGCCCTCAGCAAGGCAGTCCATGAGCATGTTCCAGCCATAGCCGACGCGGGTCTGGCCACCAATGATCTTGTCCATGGGGATGAAAACATCCTCGCCCGTGACGGGGCCGTTCATGAATGGCACCCCGAGCGTATCATGGCGGCGACCCATTTCGAGACCCGGGTGGTCGCGCTCGAGGAGCGCGACGGTGATGCCCTCATGACCGACGCCCTTGAGGAGCCCCTCGGGGTCGGTCACATCGATGGCGAGGCCGACGCACGTGGCGACGGGGGCCAACGTGATGTAGCGCTTGTTGAACGTCGCGCGGATACCGAGGACGCCGTCCTGCACGCAGACGACACCGTGGTCCCGCATGGCCGCGGCATCCGAGCCCGACGACGGGCCCGTGAGGCCAAAGCACGGAAGCTGCTTGCCCGAGGCGAGGCCGGGGAGGAAGTAGTCCTTCTGGGCCTCCGTGCCATAGCGGAGGAGCAACTCGGCGGGGCCGAGCGAGTTCGGCACGCAGACCGAGACCGCCGCGGCGGGGCTGCGGGTCGCGAGCTTGCTGATGACCATCGAGTGACCGTGGGCGCTAAACTGCAGACCGCCATACTTCTCGGGGATGATCATGCCCAAAAAGCCCTTCTCCTTGATGAAGTTCCACGCCTCGAGGGGGAGGTCCTGGTTCTGGACGACGGCATAGTCATCGACCATCTCACAGAGCTGCTGGACCTCATTGTCCATAAACGCCTGCTCCTTGGGCGAGAGCTTGGCCGAGTACTTGTCGAGGGTCTTGAGGTCCGGGGCCCCCGAGAAGATGTCCCGGTCAAAGCCCACTGTGCCGCTGTCCAGCGCGGCCTTCTCCGTGTTCGACATCCGGGGCATCATCTTCTTGGCGACCTTGTAGAGCTGGCCGTAAAAGTTACGCGTCTGGAGCGTCTGCACGGCCGGGAGCGCCGTGGCCGTGAGCGACGCCGGGCGGAGGGCCCCCGCGTGGCGAAGGGAGCGCTTGGACGCGGTCTTGAGGAGCGCGGGCGACAGCATCGCAACGAAAAACTGCGAGCGAGTGCGAGACGGCGGACGGTGGGTGCGGGACGCGCGGCCGATTCCGGAATGGGGGCGAGCGCAAGCGCCGAGCGAGCCAAAACGGGCAACCTGGCACACGGCAAGGACGTCACCAACGACCGACGAGGTGATTGAAACCGGCGGGTGACGCGAAGGGGTGTGGACGGGGGGCGACGGGGGAACTTCAAACTGGTTTAAAACAGTTTGGTTGACGTCAACGATGAGTGCAGGTGTGAGGTGGGGTGGAGAGGGATCCTTCATCATGGACGGATGCGAAGCCACTGACCGTCGTGCACGCGCCAGCGATCCATGACCGCGGTGCGGTGTTATTATTGGTACACACGGGATCTCCGCCTGGCGAGCTTCCCGTCCAACAAAGATTCGCGATCCTCGTCCATTGAGCGGGACGACGTGCATGCCCAGTCGCGTATTCCTTGCATCGCATTCCAGCCAACAAATTTCCAACACGCACCTGTACCTGTTTGAAACACGTTGTTTTTCCGAATGCACATCCAAATCATGGAGATTCTGACGTGTATCCCTTGTTGGAGCCATCACGATGATGATCATCCGGCAAGTGGGCAAGAGGCGATATCAATGCAGCAGCAGCATAACGTGCTGGACCATGAGAACGCATCCGCTTTGGGTCTTGCTGGATACTGCTATTGAGGACGAGAAGGCCAGCGTGATGCCGCACTCGACCCTCTAGAGGACGGTAGGATCTATCACCAACTCGTGATTCTTCATGTGATGTTGATGTTGAAGCCATGGTGATTTGTGGGAGTCGTTGGCTCCCACGCGGTCGCAGCGTGTGGGTGCAGTTATGGGCTTGCGCCTTGGAGCGAGGGACTTGAGCTGGGCATTGCTCGGCCCGCGCGCGCTCTCTCTCGCAAGGGCACAACGCATGCTCTCGAGGATCATTTTGGATTAGAGGGTGAGGTCCGATGGGCGTTTGCTTCAAGTCTTTGCTCGTTGCTCCCCCGTCGGACTCGACACACGGCCTTGAACCCGTCAAAGGGCGCTCGCGATGGAGTCGACTGCCTGGGCCCACCATCACGGGCCGAGAGGCTGCTTGAGCCACGCGAATTTCATCGAAAAGTCGGCCCCTGTCGAGCAGCACCAAGGGGTTCTTAGCATCGCGTCGTAGCGCCACCGAACGAAAGTGTTCCCGGAGGCCTCTACGCCGACAGAGAGACAAACCCTCACCGTAATGGACGAGCGTCGACTGCACGATGTACATCATCCAGACCAGGAGATTGGCCTGCACGAACCGCCACTGCTTGTCGAGGACGAATGCGAGTTGGTGCAGGCCCGAGATCCGCAGTCGGTACCGGAGGATGAGGAGCATGGTCACGAAGGACGCCAACTCGAGTGAGCTGTACATGCCCACGGCCCGGATCATTTGCTGAAGTCTCGGGGCGTCGAGACGCTGGAGGTGCGGGTAGAAGGCGCGGTTGGGCAGGTAGAACATCGTCGAGGTGTAGACACCTAGGACAAAAGACAAACGGCACCATCTCGCCCGCGTCAGTGTGTCTCCAGATCACAAACAACTCATCGAATGAACGTTGCACCATGACCGCACAGTAGGTGATTGGGATGATGACCTCGGTGTACTCGACGAGGATGAGAAATTCGGTGGCAAAGAGGATCTTCTTGGTGAGCTCGATCAATTGCACGCGCTCCGACGGCTCCAGTGTCTGAAAGAGAACCCCTTGGGGCCCCCGGATGCCTGCGTCTTCCACGTGGACGACCGTTTTTGCCAATTTGCTGTGTCCAGCATGCCCAGTGGCGTCGTTGATGATGGTTGCTGGGTGGACAACCGCCGTGCTCGCCATGCGCACCATCCTCCCAGTTCCCCAAACGCCGGGTGAGTGGCTGACCGAGTGCGTGGGGAGCGACTGCAACGGCGATGGCGATGGCGACTGAGCTCCCCCTGATGGTGCCTCGAGGATGCTCACCGCAACGTCCACGAGGCTCTGTCGCGAGCCGGTCGGAGCCGGTGGGAGCTTGGCGACGAGCGTTTGGACGTCCGTGATCCACGCGCTCATGTCATGGAGAGAGATCCACGCCTGGACGAAATCGACCGCCATGAGCACAACGATCGTCACCCGGGACGTCGAATTCTGCATGCACATGGACACATAGAGCGAGTTGAAGATCTCGACATTCAGGATGATCCCCTGGGGCTTGAGATCATCGTGTCCTCGGAGACAGCGGCTGATGATGTTTTTCGTCGCGATCTTGATCATCGGCAGCACGAGCGCGAACAGCGCTTGTCGCTGCCCGCTCAGCTGATTGAAGACGTAGACGTAGGCCGGGTAGATGACGGTGAGGGAGACCTGCGTCCCAAACACCGCGGCGTATTTGATGAGATCCCGCCACCACGACGGATTAGCCCGAAGCACGTCCCTCCACACCCACACCAGGCTCCCGACGAGCACGACCCCGACCC
Organism: Lagenidium sp. CBS 127285; assembly: GCA_023338185.1. Classification (NCBI taxonomy): domain Eukaryota; phylum Oomycota; class Peronosporomycetes; order Pythiales; family Pythiaceae; genus Lagenidium; species Lagenidium sp. CBS 127285. The sequence continues at coordinate 44,640 of JAADYI010000016.1, forward strand.
CGGGCGTCGCGAGGACCCCGCTGAATGGCACGGGGAAGCCGATCGCGAGGGAAAACCCAAACATTTGACCGACCCCCGTCATCGAGGCGAGGAGGGCGATGCCAACGTGGACGCGCGTGGACAAGGGAAAGCGGGGGAGGAACGTCCGCAGTTGGTCGGTGATGGCCAGCATGATGCTCGTGGTGGTGATGGCATTGCGGACCCAGAAGACGTCATTGGCGAAGGCCCCATCACTCGGCGCGCGCAACGGGACGCAGTCGACGAGCGTGAGCAGCAGGAGACACGGGAGCGGGGTCACGAGGCAGATCCCGGCGATCCCGAGCCACGAGCGCTGCGAGCCGTAGGCGTGGAGTCGCCCGAGACGCTGGCGCGAGTACTTGCCGTGCAGCTCGACCTGGAGGTTCATCCACCCATGGTGGAGCATTTGGAAGCTCGAGAGGCGCTTGGACCCGTTGGAGCGGGGCATCGTTGCCCCCTCCCTCCTTCCAGTCGTAGCACGACGCAATCGCCACACGAGGTCGAAATTGGATATCGGAATCGGACTGGGGGATGGTCAAAGGTGCCACAGTCGCAAGCGCCGACACGAGCAACAACGATGACGGCAAATGTCAACAGGAAGGAGGACGACGTCGTTTCCATTCCATTCCTTTTCCACCTCCTCCATGGCATTTTTGGCTGGCTCGGTTTGTTCGAATTGGTCGACGAAAGCCAGGGCAAACTTAGATCCCCATGACGCGCATGCGACCGAAGACCGTGGCGGCGGACACGCGGGGATGGCACTTGTCAAGCCGCACGGACGGACAACTGGCGATGGTTGTTCAGAAAAAAGTTTGCATCACATGCACGTAATATTAAACCGTCAACATGGACACACGAACATACCAACAACACACACATGAGATCTTCAAAAGCTCCCACTGGGCTGGAACGCGGTCATGTCCTCGCCGCGCGCGGCAAAGACCTTTTGCAGGAGGGCATCGGCACACGCCATGCGCGCCCGCTCGGGGGTCACGGGGCTCTGGAGGAGAAAGTAACCCGTGTGACCGGCGTCCCGACGAGCCGCGTAGATCGCATCCTTGACGGCGAAGAACGCACTCGACCCGAGAAACAGCGGTGGCTCGCCGACGGCCTTGCTCGAGTGCACGGCAAAGGGATTCCGCTGCTCGTGGTCGAGCCAGACACGAAAGTCGATGGGCACGTCATTGGCACTGGGGATCTTGTAGGCCCCTGGGCCCCGGGTGAAGAGCTGCCCGCGCTTGACCCACGGGTGCCCGTCGTCCCCCCACACGTGCTCCTCCATCGCAAAAAGCCCAAAGCCCTGCATGAAGGCCCCCTCGATCTGCCCAATGTCGATCGCCGGGTTGATGCTCGCGCCGAGGTCCATGGCAATGTCCACGCTGCGCATGTGAAAGTCCCCCGTGAGGACGTCGAGCTCGACGACCGTGCAGGCGACACCAGTCGTGAAGTAGTTGAACGCCGTCCCGACAGCCGCATTCTCCTCGACCGACTTGGTAAAATCGTATCCGCATCGGTCATTTGGGACGATGTAGAAGCCATGGGCCGAGAGGTCGATGCGCTCCATGTATGCCGTGTGGGCCACGTCGGCGAACGGCGCATCCGCCCCCAGCCGTCGTCGCACGGGCTCGAGGCGCTCGAGGATCTGCTCGCAAGCATCCAGCGTGGCCATGCCGTACAGGTCCGTGCTCATCGAGGCCGCCGATGGCTGCGAGTTGGCAACCTTGGTGGTGCACGTGTCCTCGATGTGCACCTTCTCGTGTGAAATCCCGAAGGCCCGTGCCGCGACTTGGATAACCTTCGTGTGAAGCCCTTGGCCCATTTCGACACCTCCGTGCGAAATCAGGACACTCCCGTCAGCATACACGTGCACCAAGGCACCACCTTGGTTCATGAACTTTGCGGTAAAACTGATCCCGAACTTGGTCGGAATGATGGCCACGCCACGCTTCTTCCAGCGATGTTTGGCGTTGAACTGGTCGACTTCGACCCGCTTGTCGGCAAAGTTACTTTTGACCATCGTGCGTTGCCACAATGATCGGAGGTCGAAGCTCTCCAGCTGCTGTCCAAAGTGAGTTACGTCGTTGGTGCGGTACATGTTGCGCCACTTCAGCTCCTCTGGAGGCACCCCTAGCGTCTGTGCGATGTGATCCATGTACGTTTCGGCAACGATCAAACCCTGCGGGCCCCCGAAGCCACGAAAAGCTGTGTTCGTTGGGAGATTCGTCTTGCATGCGGTTCCAATTGCCTTCACATTGGGGATCTTGTACGCGTTTTCGCAGTGGAAGAGCGCACGATCCATGACCGCTTGAGAGAGATCGAGTGAGTACCCGGCATTGTTGTAGAGGTTGACCTCGAGTGCCTGAACAAGGCCATCTTTCGTCGCACCGACTTTGTACTTGGCGTAGAATGGATGACGACCTCCTGTAGTCAACATGTCGATGTGGCGTTCCAGTAAGCACTTGACGGGGCGTTTCATTGTGTACGCAGCAACTGAGGTAGCACACGCCACAAAGACGCTTCGGGTTTCCTTGCCGCCGAATCCACCACCAATTCGCTTCGTCGTACAAGAAATCCGACTTTCATCAATCCCAAGAACGCGCGAAACTAACACCTGTGTTTTGGTTGCCGCTTGCGTGGAGCTAATAATTTTCAGACCACCTTCGGAGGGTGTACACAATGCAACATTCGTCTCGAAGTAGAATTGTTCCTGGCCGCCCATTGAGAACTCTCCCTCTAGTACAATATCGGAAGCAGCAAAACCTTTTGCGATATCACCAGTGATGAGTGCATGCGGTGGCTCAAAGAACGACCCAGCGGCGATGGCGTCCTGAATCGTAATGATAGACGGAAGCTCTTCGTACTCGACACGAACAAGGTCTGCCGCCGCATTCGCGATTTCGTGGGTATCAGCCACAATCAAGCCAACTGGCTGTCCAACACACACGACTCTTTCAGACGCAAAACACTCTTCGTCTTTCACGACTGGACCCATCTTGTTTGACCCCAACCGCCTCGTCTTGAAAACAGAGGCATCCAAAAATGTGTGGACACCCTCCATAGCCAACGCCTCACTGGCATCAATACTCTTTATCAACGCGTGAGGAACAGTCGACAGCACAAAAGCAGCATGAAGCGTGTCTGGGGTGTTCCGGATATCGTCTGTGTACGTTGCTTCGCCAGTCACCTGCAAGTATGCTGACTTGTGCATCAACGGATCTCCAACTGGAGCCCTCGATGCGTTCTCGTCTTCGGCGGGCTTGTGCTTCGAGTCAGTAAGACCACCAACCTCAACGCCAAAGGACTGGGTAGCTTGCGAGATATCACGATGACCAAGAAGAAATGACTCTCCAGCCGATTCCACGCCCGAAGATAGCTTTGGCGCGACAAACTGGCCGCTTTCTTTCAACTCCTTCGCAGTCGCCACGAAGAATTTGTACAAAAAGCTTGCGCACAGGCTCTCACGATAACGGGCCATCCCTCCAGGCACGCCAAGTGGTAACACGAAGTCGTCTTTATGAAGGATGTCACAGGCCGCAGTGAAAGTTTCTTCATCAAATGGTTTCCCGGTCAAAAAGAGCTCGGTCGATCGAGCAGGCTTGGTGACTGGAGCCATTCCACCATACACAATGGACGCCTCAACGATAATGGGCGGACAACCAACGAGTGGTACCAACTTGACACGAATCCCCGCGGTGACAATCGAAATATCGTCTTCTCGTCGTTTGGCTTGCTTGAACGGGAGCATGTACTCGCCCTCCTTCGTGAATGGAACATACACACTCACAATCACCTCTGTGGGTTTGATGTCGACCTTGCGATACGCAATGAAAAAGTCACGGACGCGAACAAAACGAGGTTTGTCCTGGTGCGCTTGTGAGCGCAACTCAACAAACGCGTTCATCGCGGCCAACAATGGGTTCATGTCCGAAATCGGGCTCGCCGTCACGAGATTGCCTGCAATACACGCAACGTTCCGGATGTGCGTACTGGCAAACCATTTCAGCATCTGGACGATTGACGTCAGCGATCGTGTCTTCGACGAGGGCTCTGCCTTGATGACGGTCTTCAAGTGATCTTGAACGTCGGTCAATGTGACAGCGGCGCCAAACTTGATCCCTTGGAACGTTTGGTCATCGTCAAAGGTAGCGCCGGAGTGGATCGCATCGGTGCTCGTGACTTGGCTGATCGCAACCAGCTCTGGCACGCGGTTGACGTTGATCAAATGAGGATACTTGAGGCGCTTGAACTTGGTCTCGATGCCCATTTCCGTGTTGCCGACCGAGATCTTAGCATCCGGAAACTCCGTCTTGAGCGCGAGAAGTTGCGAGAGCGTCACGGGCGCAAACCATTTGACATTCGAGCCGTGGATCTGAAGGAAATCCGGAGCCCGAGCCTTCTTTTCCAGCTCCGATGGAAACGAACCGTCATCGCCAGAGCTCTTCTCGCCCTTACTCTGACGGTCGCGGTTCTCAGCCAGCGTACGGATCCTGTCACTCGAGCAGCTCGTGACGATCTTCACGGCAGGCTTCTTCGTCGGCGCCCCATTCTCTGCGCCATTCTTCTGGAGATCCTCGATATCCAAAACCGCATTGGCGCCATTCGCCTTGTTGGGGCATCCCGGGCAGTCCCCCTTGCAATGGGCCTCCCGGGCGTCACCGCCGAACGACTTGGCGGCATCGAGGATCGGTCGGTAGCCCGTGCAGCGGCACAGGTTCCCGTCGAGGCCATGTTCAACCTCCTCCATCGAGAGCGCGCGCCCGCCGGCCTCGCCCTGCTTGACCATCGCGTACAGGGCCATGACAAAGCCCGGTGTGCAATAGCCGCACTGCGAGCCGTGGGCCTCGGCCAGGGCCTGCTGGACGGGATGCAGCCCCTGGCCGTCGTGGCCCATGCCCGTGATGGCCCCGAGGCCCTCGACGGTCGTCACGTGACACGCGTCGACAGCGCACACGGGCGTCAGGCACGAGTTGACCGAGACGTGGCGCACGCCCCCGAGGCCGACGTCGTACTTGGAGACCATGACCGTGCAGGCCCCGCAACCGCCCTCCCCGCAGCCGAGCTTGGTGCCCGTGAGCTGCAGGCGCGTGCGGAGAAACTGCAGGAGCGTCTGCTCCGGGGCGACCTCGGCCTCGGGGACCACGACCCGCTGGCCATTGACGTAGAGGAGGAGGTCCCGACGAACGGGAACCGCATGGGGGGGAGAGCCCAACGCCCCGGAGCTGCTTGGGACCAAAGGCTGGGGCTCGCAGGCCGCGGTCGGTGGCGCCATCTTCAATATACTGCGAATGCACAGGACGCGGAAACTTGGGAACTGCCCCGAGAGTCCGTTGAACTCGCTGGTCGGGGGAATGCGCAAGGCACCACCTGCGGAATTGGTTTTGTTTATGGGAGCAGTCAACGTCACAATACGAAAGCCAAGAGGAGCTGACAAACTTGGGAAACATATTGAAGATGGGCAATTTGCAGGTGGTGGGAAGATCTTCAAACGACATCTGGACCAAATCAAAGACAAGAGTAGGCGCGATTGGAGTCCGAACAGGATAGAAAACGGTATGATGAAGGAAATGAAGGGGATTCTTGGGGAGGATCCTGTCGTGTTTTGGAAAGTCAGTGATGTTAAACGGTCAGCCCTTCGCCTGAGTGGCATTCAATCCCTCGACGGCCCGTGTTTTGGTGGTGCTTCTGTTCGATGGACATGACTTTGCAAAACACGGTGGGTTGGGTTCGGGAGAAGGAAACGGAACCCATTCGCATTCACCTTGGGTGAGCCCGGGCCGGGTTCGTGGTCCGTCTGGGTTTTTTGCTTGAACAACCCATTCATGGTGTGGTGTACCTTACATCAACCCAATATTTTTTGAATATGCACCATCTGAAAATGACCATCACCCACCAAGATAGATTTTGCACAGTCGTAATTTACATTGGCACCTGCGACCACGGAAATGTAACCGTAACATATTTCCTCTCACAAACCAACTGCAAAAGAGAAAGCAAGTGCCAGAGGTTGAACGCACCATCGCTGTGTGTTCCGCCTTGAAACATTAGACAATGGACGGACGAGATGACGATTGCGACGACTGGGCGGAGGAGGTCAAACAGCGGCAAGACTTCGTCGCCGATGAGGTACGTGATGATGGTGGATGCGTGCGCGCCCTCGCGTTCGCCCCTACCTCCACTCGTGGATGCGCGCTGACGGCATTTCCCCCCCCGTCAAATGCGCCTCGGGTTTTCTCTGGGTCGTCCGGATTGCGCAGAGTCACACCAGCTTTGGCATCTACGAGGACGAACACGATGCGCAAGTGACATTCCGCCGCGCGCCGGATATGGGCGCGACGGCGTTTGTAGCGTCGGCTGCGCGATTTGATTCGATTGTACGTGACTGTTGAAGTCATTTGCCCCCTCCCGCCGCCGACACTAACTATCGAGCAACTCTTGACAGGATGACGAGCTCTTCCTGGGCCAGACGAGTACCAAGCAGTCACCGATGATGGTCATGGCGACAGAAAAAGCGCCCCTCTTCACGTCGGACCCCACTCCCAAAGTCGCTGCGGTCGAAACCTTAGGCTCCCCGGATCTGGAGCCCAGTGGCCCGGTCCCCGAGGCGGCCGACGTCAAGTACAATGAGGTCAACCCGATGTTCGAGTCGGTGGTCAACGAGGACGAGATTTTCCGCGCTCTGAAGGCCGCACTCCGGCCACATGTGGAGGACTTTCAATGTTTCCCAGACTGGACCGTACGTGTCCAAAAAAAGTTGTTCGACGATGTGATTTTTGACGACTTTTTCATTCGTCAAGATCGAAGCCTTTGCACTCATCGCCGCCGAGGAAGTCTACTTCAACGTTCAGCTTCACCGCGTTCCAGCAAAAGGGGTGATCCGGGTCGACTTCAATCTTCGTGTGGTGAGACCAAACATTTCCAATTGATCGACTTGCCGCATCATTCTCACTGTGGATCATTTGCGGGCACACCAGGGGAATGAACTCCAGTTCATGGATATTGTGGACAGAATTCGTGGCGGCTGCCGTGAGCTGGATCGAGAGCTTGCGGCGCTTCCTGACTTGAGGTGCGACTGATGAAGTATGACGACGAAATGACTTGTGGACTGATCATTTCGCACCAGCTTCGACATCTTCTCGAGCTGGTCATCTCAAGACGAACTGTTCCCAGGATCAATGACTGTGGACCAGGAGGACCTGTTGCTGTTGCTGGAAGACATTACATCAGTGAACTCACATCCATTCACCCGATTTGAAGCCTCCAAGCAACTCAAGGATTACTGTCGGCATCTAGGAAACCGGGAGACATTACGTCGATCACAAGATCAATTTGTCGCTGCTATCGAGAAGATGCTGCACGACGAAGATGAAGATGTGATTCGGTACGCGATCTTCATCATCTTGACATTCGCGCAAGATGAAGCATCGTGGAGTGGGTGAGTGTTTGGCGACCTCATGTAGCTGGAGGTTGCACAGTGGTCTGACCTCGATGTTTTGTTATGCAGCTTCGACTTACCGACCTTGCCAACATATCTGCAAACCATCGAGCAGAATGTGCATAAGCGTTCCACCAAGAAACTCGCAAGCGACCTCCAGAGCGCGATCGTCCAGGCTAGCAGTATCGCTGTTGGTGGCAAGCACTAGGAGATTGCAGTATAAACTCCCAATACCATAGCACCCTTTGTTGTATTCTCCCTTCATGGGTCGTCGAAATCGATATCTGACCGGGAATTCGTTTTTACAGAGCGAGCTTGCAGGTGATGATGGCATCACCCTTTAACGTTTACGCGTCATTGAAGAGGTGATTCTTCGCATGTGCGATCCACCGTCGAGCGCATTTGGCTGCGGCGCCTTCAGCACGGAGGCAATGACCACGACGCGAGCGGCGACGGCCCCCAGTATCTTCCGCCCGGGGCTCTATGAGGGCAAAGTGGTGCGTGCGACAGCCACAATCAGTGGGAGGGGCGTCCTATGGTTCCTGAATGCTCATGACAACCCCCCTGGGGCTTGCACCAGGCGCTCGTCACCGGTGGTGGCACGGGCATCGGCAAGTGCATTGCCCACGAGCTCGCGTCCCTGGGTTGCCGCGTCGTTATCGCCGCGAGGTGCGTCTTATCTCCGAACTCGTTGACATGCTTTTGAGTATGTCCCTGCTGAGCCGAGTCGACAAGCAGGAACATTGCGAGGCTGAACGCCACGGCCGATGCTCTGCGAGCTGAGCTCACGACGCAAGCCGGTCGCCCCATGGGGCACCTTGTCCACGCCGTCGCCTGCGATATCCGCAACGACGAGCAGGTCCAGGCCATGATCCAGTCGACTCTCGACAAGTACCAGCGCCTTGACTTTCTTATCAATAATGGTCCGCTGTGGCGATGGGAACAGTCGAGGTCGAGCTCACATGAATTAGAGACCCTCATCGACGTGTCTGCATACGTGACGTAGCGGGCGGTCAGTTCCGGGCGTTGGTCGAGGATATCAAGCCCAAAGGCTGGGAGGCCGTTCTCCGGACGAATCTGTAAGTGGTCGATGACAGCATTCACTGGCGATCACCTCACGGCATGAAAATGGCAGAACGGGGACGTTCCTCGTCACCAAGGCCGCGTATCACGCCTACATGAAGGAGCACGGCGGGAGCATTGTCAATATCATCCTCGTGCTGGACAAAGGCTACCCGGGGATGGCCCACAGCGCCGCCGCGCGGGCGGGGATTGAGAACTTGACCAAGTCCCTGGCTGTGGAGTGGGCGCCGTCGGGGATCCGGGTCAACTGCGTGGCCCCTGGGATCATCCTCTCAAGCGGTGCCGACAACTACGACGGCGGTGAGGCGCTCTTCCACGACGCCGCCGACAAGGTCACGTGTGCCAAGCGCGTCGGAAGCGTCGAGGAGGTCTCGGCCGCGGTGCTTTACTACCTCTCGCCAGCGGCGACGTACTCTACGGGGACGACCCTCCACGTCGACGGCGGCTGGCACCTCCTCGGACCGCTCCTCGATGTTCCGAGCCACGATAAGGCCGATGCTTATGGGCGGGTCACATCGACGGCCGCCAAGCTCTGAAAAGAGACCATCCAGTCCGAAGTTCCGGCGTAATATCGAGCGCAGGACGCTGTCTGGCCGGCCGTGGTGTATTGTTAACGTTTTGCTTCATTAACGTAGCTGTTGGCATTTTTAATACTGCGCGTTCCGCAGGTGATACTGACGCTGCCGCTCTTGCTCGAGAGCATCGCGGACGACGACCTTGCCGATGACGTAGGCTCCGCTTGCGACCATGCCGTAGATCGCAAAAAGATACGAGGCGATGACGCTTGCGGCGCCGACAAAGGCCAAGACGATAAACGCCAGGGCACTCAGTGGGTCCGGCTGGTACGTCAGCACCATCGACACGAGGCTGAAGAAGAAGTAAAAGAGGCTCCCGACGAGACCCGTCGTGAAGTTGACGAGCGCGACAAAGACCCAATTGAGGATCGTGCTGAAGAGCTCCTCATCCCGCGACGACAGCACCCGCAGGAGCATGTGATAAAACGTCTGCTGCTGGGCAAAGAGCTTGCCCTTGTCGTAGGCATCCCAAAAGCGCTGGCGGACCTCGTTCATGCCAAAATCCGACCACAGCCCGACGTAGGCCTTGGCCTCCTTCATCTTGGCCTCCCGGACGCCGTCCAGGCGCTCGAGCTCACGTTGCCACTTGGTCGCGACTCGCTGTCGCTCGGGGACGAGCTGGCTGTAGGGCTCCCGGAACCGCCAGAACCAGACCTTGGCCTCATCGACGTGGGCCTGGGCCTCGACGTACTGGGCGTAGGCCTCCTCGTACTCGGGCACATTCGCCGCCGCGACCATCTTGCGTTCGTACTCCTGGCGCATCTCCGGGGTCACGGTCGTCAGACCCGGGGCGATAAGCATGAACACCATGCCGATGGCCCAGAGGCCGAGTCCGGTCTTGACCTTGGGGGACTGCCACGCCCGCCCCGCGAGCGTCCGCGCCAGCGCCAGCCCCGGATCGCCGCTGCTGCCACGGGCCGTCGACCGCCGCGTCACACTGGCGGCTGCGCGTCGAATCATCGCATCAGCAACGAAGATGGTGTGAGACAGGAAACCAGGGAGGAGCCAAACGCTGTAAGATAATCGCAGAGAGGACAGGGACGTACGGTGGGCATTGGCGCCGTCGTCGTCGCCCGCGTGAGGCGGATGCCGGCGATGCATTCTGTCTGTGCTGCTGCGTTCCGAATCGCCCAGTTGAAACTTGCCAAACGGTTGGATTGATAGTCCATAAATCTGTACTTAATTCTGGTAGTGCTCTGAAAGAGTACGACAGCCCAACAGACATTAATGCATGTTCGATTGCAGGTATTTTTGCAAGTACGGTACTTTTATCAACTTTCAGGATGGCACCCTTCATATTTTCCAACACAGCGGGAATTCCTGC